>SJYA01000722.1:210096-270017 GCA_006410615.1 Neotragus moschatus | reverse complement strand
TTTTTTTTTGGCATTAGTAGGTTATATACAACTGATATAGTAGCTTGACCTGCCCCTGGAGTAAATCCATATGCATCTCTGATATCCTGTCCCAG
Organism: Neotragus moschatus; assembly: GCA_006410615.1. Classification (NCBI taxonomy): domain Eukaryota; kingdom Metazoa; phylum Chordata; class Mammalia; order Artiodactyla; family Bovidae; genus Neotragus; species Neotragus moschatus. The sequence continues at coordinate 269,922 of SJYA01000722.1, read as the reverse complement.
TTCCTCAAAGTCAAGTGTTAAATCAGCCAATGTCAAGAGATCAAATAGTCCTGCCTTTCTAGTCACTCCTATTTTGGTTAGTTTATTAATTGGTTTTGTGCCCAGGAAAGTAGCGATTTAAATTTTGTTCTCTTGCTTGTTTGCTGTCGAGGTGTTCCATCATGAAAAGTGGAAGAAAGGAACTCTTAAAATTTGACCAAGATCATGTTCCTCATGTAAAGTTGAACGTATTTCATCATGGCTGTTGAAACACTAGGAAGTGATTTATAGCCAGTCTCATGAAATAGTAAGAATAGGATTTCCAGTTCCATTTGCCAAGTTTCATGTGGAACTGGATAAGCCGGCTAAGTGAATACTTACCTCAACTCTTTTTCTTCTATCATGCAGTTCCTGAATCTAAGTCTACATTCAAAAACTTTGAAGTTTTTAACCAACTGAAATAATTTTCAGTTCTTTGTAATTTTTCACTTCTCCATGTTGATGTCACTGTTTATAGTTCTGACATGTGCTCCCCTCTTTAGTCAGAACTCCACAGAGTTTTTGGCTGCAAAAACTCTTTATGGCCTATAGACTAGACTCAACCTAGTTCCAATCCTCTTTTGTACATCTTTCTCCCCAAGCACACAAACGGGCCTTCCACTTTCAAACTTCTGCTTTCTCCCCTGCCTCCGCTGGTTGTCAGTGTCCTCCAGAGAGGCGGCAGCACCACCAAGGAACTCACCAAGAATGCAGATTCTTGGGCCCAAGCTGTGTGGAATCGGAAACTTGAACAGGCATTCTCAGTGATTTGGGTGTATGTCTACTGAAGTTTAAAAACCATTGCTTTGCGCCTCTGTGGCCACACAGGGGAAGTTCATTTTTCTAATTACGTTCTATACAAGTCAAAGTAGTCTCCTTGGAAACCTGTGATGTTTTTTGTCTTTTGTTTTAAATGGAGGTGAAATTCACGTAACATATAATTGTTTAAAGATACACAAGTCAGTGGTATTTGGTGTATCCACAGTGATGTGTAGCTGCTGTATTGCTCCAGTTTCAAAACTTTTTCATCACCTCATAAGAACACCCTGTGTGTTAAGCAATCATTCCCCACCCCCACCCCCACCCCCACCTCCTGGCAGCCGTGAACCTGCTCGTGTCTGTTCTGGATCCGTCATGTAAAAGGAGTCCTGCAATATATGATCCTGAATGCTTGGCTTCTTTCACTTAGCACAGTGTTTTTGAGATTCAGCCAAGTTATAGCATGTATCAGCACTTTCTTTTTTGTGTCTGTACAGTACTCCTTTTTAGATATGTACCATTTATCTGTTGAGGGACACTTGGGTTGTTCCTCTTTTTGGCTATTGTGAATAATGCTGTTGTAAACATTGGTATACAGATTTCCATGTGCACTTACGCTTCCATTTTGGTTATATACCTAGGAGTGAAATTGCTTGATCATGTAATAATCCTATGTTTAATTTTTTAAGGAATTGGAAAATTTTTTCTTATTCCATTGATGTTCAGTACATCAGTACATCAGTACAATTTTAGAAATTCATCTTTTAGAATTACATACATTCAAAACTTTAGTACCCTCAGTAATGGCAGACTGTGTCTCTTGAATTGATAATTTCACTTATTTTTTAAATGAATCATTAGAATGAAAGTTTTGTGAATTAGGTGATTTAAACTGGTTTAAAACTAATTTTTCTCTTAAAAAGATAATAGAGGACTATGTATAATTATTCAGTATTGTGATTAGTCTTATATGGCTATTAAATTAATTGTAAAATATTCCAAAAGGGCAATGTACAAAATATTTCGGGCAATGATAGTAACAATTAACCTAAGTACTTAGTATCAGTAGTATCACAGTGTAACTGCATTTTAAGAGAAACCTCCTTTGAATGTAAATGTTGTAGTTTTCCTTTTTTTTAATTACTTGGTAGTCTTATATAAGATGTTATTTCTGTATACAGATTTACTTGCACTTAATAGACATTCTTATTTAACATTAGATCTAAATTTTCCACTTGGGACTTTGCTGGCAGTCCAGTGATTAAGACTCTGAACTCCCAATGCAGGGAGCAGTGGTTTGATCCCTGTCCAGGAAATAAGATTCCTACAAGCTGCGTGACCCCCTCCCCCCCAAAAAATAGAATTTCCTGTTTACTTATCTGTTGATATAATTTGTAGAAATCCAGAGTTATCACAGAAACAAAGTTTTAAGTAATTTTCCCTAGCACCCCTAAATAAGAACAATAAATAACATATACTATCCCCAAAACACAGTTTTAAAAAGGCATTTTTGTCATTTGAAATTATTCATCTCCTGGCAACCCAGAAAACCTAGTGGGACCCACTAAGAAATCTATACATGCAAGCACAGGTAAACCAGATAAAATTCTGGAATTGCTTCTAAAAGGAAGGATTTTATGCTCATGGTAATGGTAGTATTCAATCTGTACAGCAGCAGGTTTTGAATATAAGCAGTTTCATTCTTAAACACAATATTATTATGGTTATTGCTTTAAGCATCAATGATCAAAAACAATTTTGTTATTTTAAATTTTGGTTTTGTCTAAAAACTATTAAACTGTGTATGGGGTTTGCTTATTTAGGTATCAGCAAACACAGAAGATTCCTCTATGAGTGGCTACTTGTACAGATCAAAGGGCAATAAAAAACCTTGGAAACACTTGTGGTTTGTCATAAAAAATAAAGTACTGTATACATACGCTGCAAGTGAGGTAAGATCTGGAACGTAAACATGAATAATTTGGAGTCTTGTTTTATAGTGCCACCTAGAAATAATTAGTGTTTGCCTGATCTATTTGTCTACACTTTCGCTTTGCTTTGAGAGGGGGAGATATTACTGTTGTTTTTGACATGAACAGTGTCCTTGTTTTATACCTTAAAGATACTCAAAGATGTCAGAAATTTTCCATAGTGTTAAAATGTTAAGTTTGGGGGATATCATGTGACTACTGACTACTTCACTAAAGGCAGAAGTTTGGTAAGACTGGGGTCTGTCACCTTTCTGAGCTGTGTTTTTTGCATCCATAAAATGAAAGTAATGTACTTACTCACTTCTCATGGTTGTAGGGAAATAACGTGAAATCAGTGAATATGAACACATTGAAAACTTTCTACTTCAGTGTCTGTCTGATGGGTGGGGAGGGGGTGGCCCAATAAATATTGTTGAATAAATGAAAAGTGAATTCGTTGCTAGAATTACTGTTGTTTTATATATGTGTGTTTGTTTGAAATTAAATTAGAGCTTTTCAGATAAAAAGTTGCAGGTCTGAATTTTGTATCATTTTGAAAGTCCATCTTCCTTTGTGTCTTTGTAAATTTAGGACGTGGCAGCTTTGGAGAGTCAACCTTTACTAGGCTTCACAGTCGCTCAAATGAAAGATGAGAATTCAGAGTCTAGAGTGTTTCAGTTACTGCACAAAAACATGCTGTTTTATGTATTCAAAGCAGATGATGCTCACTCAGCTCAGAAGTAAGTAATTTAGCCTTTTTCTTCATATGGGAGATTTCAAATTGTTACTTTAAATGATTGATTTTAAAAATAACCTACTTCCATGCATGGGATCAGTGAAGAATATAAATCAGAGGTCCCATTTAGAAAGATTTAACATGTTATTCCAACTCTTTAGAATTGTTTTAAAGATAGGCAAGAGTATCTGGAATATTTTCAGGAAGCAGAGAGGAAAAGAAAATAGGTAATTCTGTCCAAAATATTTTGTGTACACATGACCTCCGAGGAAGCGCATGAAGCTGCTTTGCTGCAAGAAAGGGAAGCGGAGGTATGTGACCTCTCCTCCAATGAGGTGAAGAATTTTCTTCTGAAACATTCTGGGATTTTGGCAATCCAGTGAGTCAGTCGTGCCATGGAACGGCAGGAGCTTAAACAGCTGCTTGCTAACTTACATCTTTGGGGAGAAGGTCAAACACATTAAGAGTCTCTTATGCTATTTCCAGTGACTGAGTAGAAGGAAATGTATATCATTTTAGATGTAAGTGGTTGAAATAGTCTCCTCAAAATTCCAAAAAGAATATTTATTTAGATGTCATGAAATTGCTTGACATAGAAAAGAGTATCTCTGTGAAACTGAGGTCCTCTGTGAACAAAACAATTCAGTTCACCTCCCTTTCACTAGATTTTTATTTTGGCCTCAAAATAAGTGCTCATGTTTTCTTACTAGGCTCTCAAAGTACACACAAATCTGAAAGAATGCTTTAAGTAAGGCTTGTTTTTTTTAAGGTAGTTACAACTAATGTATCAGAGTTAAACATGTTTTCCCTCAATAATAATCAGATACTATATTACACATACTCTAGCCTTTTTTTTCAGTCTGTATTAGGGTTTCCAACCATATATAGCTGTTAATCCAAATGATTACTTCTGGGTACGGAAGAATAATTTTAAATAATGACACGGCTATTTTTTCTTTAAAAAATAGTTACTTGGATAAAATAATAATTGCCTACAATTCTGTTAGATATTATTATATTTCTCATCATTTTTATTTGTGTTCATGATCAACTGTTGAACTTTTGAATATGTATCTTTTCCTTATATAGTTGACAAGATAGAAATCCCTTCAAGAGAATTGAATGTAGTTGGATGAAAAGAATCAGCTTAGTTGTTATTTAGAATTAATACAGGCTAATTTATAAATTTCTCTTTGAGTTTATTAATATCACATGGGTTGCTATATTTTCACATTACAGAATATTAAAATGTGTTAATTTTAAAGAAAACTTTTGACACTTAAAAAACCTTTTTCTTTATTATGGTATAACTTATATGCCATTTGCATTTTCAATTGACCATTAAAAAAAAACAAGAGACGCACTCTTCAGGCCAAATTTTGGTCCAAGTTACCAGATAAAGGGTAGTTTGATACATACAGAATTCTCGTTTGCTATAGAAAAGATCTTAAATATACTGTTAGGGTAACTGGATCCAAGAGAATAGCTGTGGTCTGTAGTATTGTCTTACCATATGTGGGATGACTGCATTTTACAAGTCTAACAAATTTCTCTTACAGGTGGATAGAAGCATTTCAAGAAGGCACAATATTGTAGTTGTGTTGGTTTCATCTCGTGTAATTCCAAAAGGGTGGAATTTCATCGAATAAGTGCAGTACAAACATTTTATATAACTGAACAATGCCAAGGTGAATCTAACTAAATCTTCATCAGAGAAATTATTTTATTAGGTATAAGGTAATTTTAAAGAAATGTTTGTTTTTCATGGATGTTATTTATTAAAATTTTATTGTTTACTTAACGGTCAGAGTTATTTGTGAGACTCACACTGTATTTTGAAGTACCTTTTCTTTAGAAACCAGAAAACTTATCTTAATACTGTATTAACTGTTTGTGACACAATCCATCCTGTTTTCTCAGTGTGTTTTACAGTGTTACTTTGTAACATTTTCACCAGTGTAAGTCATGGTAAATAAAAAACACACATCAAGGAGTGAATTTCTATAGTCTTTGGATTGGAAATTATGATTAAACAGCTGATGAGAAAAATGTATGTCTTTGAATCCATACATTTAGATGAATTTTTATATCTTTTAATGGAAAAACACATGGCCAATTTCTACCTCAGTAACTGAAACAAAATTCCAGTAAATTGTCTAAAGTATTTCTACTGTTACATACCTCTTGTGCTATGAGATAATGTTATATCATCAAGGAATTATAGCAAAGGGATAGAATCTGAATTTTCATTTAACTCAATTGTGAGTAGGAAAAAGAATATTTCCATTTTCAGGGTAACACAAACAACTAACTCTATGGCCTTTACTTTAAGTCTAATCTTTAAAAAAGAAAAATAACACTACCATTTCAACACAAACATAAATGTATTATTTCTTTAAAAAGCAAAATATGGCGAGTATTATATTACATAATGTCCCTTGCTCTTCTAAGTGTTCTGAGCCTAAGGTAGTAGAGGTATTTATGTATAAAAAGACTGTTACATTTTCTATAATATTGTGATTTTTTAAAATGAACTGGAATTACCATATCAAAAAGCACATATTCTAAGCCAGTATTAGAAATTGTATAGTAATCATTTTTAAAAGATTTTTAAAGACCACTTTGTGTTATGACCTTTCTGGTAATTAAAGTATATTTTTTTTATATTTTCCTTTAAACAACTGTCAGCATACCTCATTAGGAAGGACTTATATTCCTATTTTGGCTCACATATTGCTTAACATATGAACTGCTTTATACATAAAATTGATGAGAAGAAGTAAAATGAAATTAACACTATTATTAAAGTCATTCCTGATGTTCATAATATAAATTTATTGACTGAGCTTAAATGAAATATAAAGTATCTTCAAAGGCAAGAAATTTTGAATAAAAGGTACAAGAAATTTCCCTTCTGCTGTTATATAAAGAATTTCCTAATTCGTATTATCTCTGTGATTGCCAAGAGAGTTACTGAGTGCCTTCTGAAGCCCTTTGAGTGTTTGTTGCAGCACCAGGGTCTCTCCATCTCGAGTTTGACTGCTGTCGTTTTCTGGCTGTTGCTTGCTGTGGAATCATTTTAAACCCTCTTGCAACCTCACATACAGTCCTTGCATGTTAACTTCCAAGTGCTTTCTGTTAGCTGTAGGTAAACTAACATTTCTTTGCATCTCATTAACTTTAACCAAGATAGCATAAATAAGGCTTCCATGTTAAAATCCCTGCAGTTTTTAGTGTGTTCTTTTTAGAGACCAAGGTCATGCCTTATGAAGTGTTTCTCTTGGTTTCACAGGATCAGCATTTTGTAAAACAGGTTACTGGGGCTCCTCTCTCCTCCTCTTGAGCTTTCAATCTTCTGACTGCAAGGTTTGGTCTAATCAGAATCTGAAAATTATCAGCCAGTGGCTATTCTGTCTTTCTAACAGTTGGCTGAATCAAGAATTAGTTAAATATTTAAGAAACAGTGCACAGATTTCTAATAATTCTAATTACATGTGAAGCGCATGTATGATTATGCTAGTGTTGGCTTAGCCCCATGGAGGGCTTTGAAAAATGTAACATATGGTGCCTTTTGAGGAAGCTATCAGATTACCAGCCCCTCCCAACCCCGATGTTTTAAATGTGGAATAGTATTACATTACCTTTCTCCCTTATCAGTCCTTCATAACTTCACTGAAGCTGATCAATTATTTAACCTTGCTCATTCAATGTCAAATGAGAAGCCTGATTATATATATTTTGTTATAAAGCTGTTGATACTTTTAAAACCACTCTTGAAGCTAACATTTTAGCAAAAAAAAAAAAAAGATGTTACATGTACTTTATAGATGAGAAGGAAGCATAAACAGTACTTAGATCCCATAGTGTTTAGTGTGTTTTCTACACTGATACATGTGCTTCCATCAAATCCTTTTCAAGTGTCTCCTTTTATGCATAAGGAGAAAGAAGAGTAGTTATAAAGTTAAGTCCAAAAGGATGCTTAAGAAACCTAGACAAGAGATGCCAGGTCAAACTACGGGAAGGCTGGCCTTAGTATGTGTCTCGAGGCAGTGCTGCTCCCTTAGCTGTGGCAGCTTTAAACATAGAGGACCCACCAGAGTCTAAGAAAATGAGAAAGTTCATCTTTGGTATCTCTGAACCTCTTCCCAACCTCTTTCCCCTTGTTCCCTAATGTACCCAGTATCCTGCTATTGTCTTTTCCCAAGATACATCTCCCTTTTAGTAACTAAAAGCTTGATTGTGTAGTAGCATTTCTTAAAATCAGATCAGAGCAAACTTTAATATAAAGCTGTAATGAACCAACCAAGTGAGGATAACTTTAAAGTATAGTTTTGTTGGCCAAAGGTGTATTTTATATTTGGATGGTAGAATATATCCAGAAATAGGGAAAGCCTACTATTGAGTAATTCAGTTAAAATGTAAATGCCATCACAGCATACCTTGATATATGTCTTCGAGTGTGCTTTCATTGTACTCGATTTTTTAAATTTGAGATCTGTTGTAGTCAGATGTCATCACTGGGGCTTCCAGAGAGGTAAATCCTATTTCCCTTAGTATACTGCACAGTCCTTGAAAACGTACTGTCCTATTCCTGGTACATCAGTTTCTCACCAAATACCTACCTTGCATCTTTCAAGAGAAGATATTTGTTGAAGAAAGTAAGGACAGGATTCTTATCATTTCGAACTCAAAAGTCCCAGATGGCCCATATTACAACTCAGATCTTAGACCTGCTCTTCTCACCATCCTGCAAGGCCACATTAGCAGGTACCTGTTGGACATCTACATCTTAAGCATTTTAAGCCTAACATGTCTAAAACTCAATTTCCCTTCATTCAGATCTGTATATTTTCTTCTACAATGGAGAAACACCATTCTTGGCTCCAGAATCTGCCTCCAGGTCTCAACAAGACCCTCTACAATTGCCCTCATGTCCTTTCCACCTTTTGTCCTACTATTGCATCCACCCTAGCTCCAGTCCTTGTTACCTCTTCCCAGTGATGGGCATAACTTTTCTTCTAATTCCAGTGCCTTTGCCTGGTCCCATTTAAACACTGCCAGACCCACCTTGTTAAGCATAGTTCCAGTCTAGTTTCATTCCTGCTTTTTACAACCTTCATTGGCTTCCGAGTGGTTTGCCATGAATACTTTTGCTCAGGTATCATGTGGCAGCTCACTCCGACCCTACCTTCCTCTGTTCACACCGTTTTGTCTTTTCTCATCCTCCCCCAACCCCATTTTTCTGCCTATTTACCTAAGACTTCTCTATAACAGTTGATCCTAGCCTCTCCCCATTCCTGCAGATTAGATCTAGTCTCTCCTTCCTCTATGCTCCTGTAGCCTTTGGCTCCTAAACAGACTTTCTTATGGTGCTTATCACATTCTGGCCTTGAGAACAGCAACTGTATCTTGTTCGTGTGCTATTCCTCCTCAGCACTTGGCAGAGTGCCTTGCATTCACTGAACACTGTTGTGAATTAAATTAATTCAAATGCTCTCTTACTCTTTTTTGAATGCCTCTGAAACACAAATATTCTGGAGCCTATGACATTTCTAATGTTATTTTCTAATGGAAATTTTCTAGTTGGATTTTTCTGTTAAGATAAATGTTAAAAAAGTCTCAATATCAAATTCCCCCGTTTTTGAGGGGGTGGTTAGGACGAATGGTGGCAACTTTCTTTTTTATGAGTTCATTGTAGCATGTTAAGAACCAATCTTGAAATACTATTTTTTCAAGTGACATAAATTTATAGAAACACTTACTTTAAAAATGATGTTTGTATCTTATTGTCCATATAGAGATATAGACACTTTATAAATATTAGCAGTGTAAATAATGTTATGTATTATATTTATACAAAATAAATCTACTTTCAGTGTGATGGTGTCTTTTAAATCATTTTTTATAGTCATGCAATTAGAGATGAACCCCATTTTCCTGAATCATAATTAGGAGAAGCTCTTTTTCACCAACAAAACATATTCCCCATTTGGATGGTTTCTACATCGAAATGCTACTGTGACCTAAGCAAATTAATTGGCTATAAAGGGGATGACCCCAGGCATCACTGTGGGTGTACATATGGGGCACTGAGAATAGAGAAAAGGTCTCAGATTGACTTTTTCCATTGGACCTATAGGTAATATACTTTCTTAGCTTTCATCTTTGGGACAGACGTAAGGATTGGATCCCAATTTGGGTGGATGGAGTAGCTGTTGTTCAGTTGCTAAGTCGTGTCCAACTCTCTGGGACTGGATGGACTGCAGCACGCTGGGCTCCCAGCCTTCACTACCTCCCTGAGTTTGCTCAGATTCATGTCCATTGAGTCGACGATGCCATCCAACCATCTCATCCTCTGCTGGCCTTTCTCCTTTCGCCTTTAGTCTTTCCCAGCATCAGGGTCTGTTCCAAAGAATCAGCTCTTCACATCAAGTGGTCAAAGTGCTTCAGCTTCAGCATCAGTCCCTCCAGTAAACATTTCAGGGTTGATTTCCTTTAGGACTCGACTTCAAGGATGGATGGAGGAGGGGTGGCTTTTAAACCACTAATTACACAACAAATGATACTAAAAGGAAGAGGGCAACTTCTAGAGAATGAGACATAAAGAGTGTTTTCACTCGTTAGGGGTTGTTGCATGCCCCTTTTGTTTGCCCAGATGCCTAGTTCAGGAGGAAATGACAGAGGAGATGTTCTTATCAGTGCACCTTGTTTTTCCTGACTTGGGTTTCTGGCCTGAATGCATGACTGCTTTTCTAGGGCGAATCAAAACTAAGACATTAAAAAATAAAGAAGACATTTTGAGGACGCCTTCAAGACCAAACCACACAGCACTCTGCAAACATGGCGGCTCTTGCTACCACACCTTGGTACTTAAGGGGCCACTATCAGAATGTGATGTTCTGTCAGCACCTTATTTTGCAAATCTGTATTTACCATTAAGCACTGTCCCATAAGCTTGGGAATACATCAGTGAACAAAACAGACTAAAACCAGTTTCTGAAAGTTTTCATTCTAAGTGATTCTACTCTGGCTCCATTTAGCTATTATGCTATTTACTCACAAAAGTTGATAAGTAAAACTTAGCCTTACTCAACAGGGATATATCCAGCTTATTTAAGGGAATTTGAAATATTTTATTGGGATCTACCCAGTTTTGTTAGTCTTCTAATAAGCCGTTTAGTCTAAGGCAAGAGCCTGTGACAAGCCCAATTTCCCACAAATTAGAGACCGAACTGTCTAAAATTGATTAGGTCATCTATCTTGGCTCCAATCTGAACAGTCTCAAAATTTCCTTTAAGGACCGCCTTTTGCAAACAGGATGCTAAGCGCACGCGTCTTCTCCAAGTCCCAGATAAGGGAAGCGCAGCTCTGCTGGAGCAGTCTCCCTCCTACGCGATAGGGGGCAGTCGACTTCCAGAGGCTGGGTTCTCTCAACCCTCCACCCGGGGAACGTCACGACCGCCTCTCGCCGCCGCTCCACTCCACTGGTGCGCAAGCGCGGACGGGAGCGCGCGCCGAGCCGCTGAGGGAGGGGTCACGAACTCTGACCTCCCCCCCCCCAAAAAAAAACAAACCCAGAAAGCTCCGTCTCCACTTTTTTAACCCTCCCCACTTCAGATTTTTCCAGTCTCTTTGCCTGGAGGCCCCCTACCCAATCCCGTCCCAGCAGCCGCCGCACAGGACTGTCCGGTTTACGCCCAGCGTAGGACGCCGCTCGGCAGAGAAGCGCCGGTAAGGAGAGACGGGTGAGGAGAAAGGCGGCCGCAGCGGCGCCCGGGGAGGAAGGCGGGGGGCCCTGGGAAGGTCCCTTCCTCCCAACTGCCAGCGGGCTCGCCCCCAGTCCCCTCAGCAGTCTGAGGCTTCGGCCGGCAGAACCCGCACTTCGGCATCTGCGGCGCGCTACTCGGGGCGGGCTGGGAGAGCGGCCGGAGCAGCGGGGCCGAGTGCGCGGGGCTCTGAGAAAGGCCGAGGCGGGAGCCGGAGCCGGGAGCGGGGTCCAGAGCCCGGAGCGGGGCCGTGTCGGTGGGCGCGAGAGGGAGTCGGCGAGCAGCTCTGCGCGCACTGCAGCTTCTCCCGCGGCACCTCTGACCTTTCACCTACAGGGAAAGCTTCCGTCTTGGCGCGGGCCCCGCTTCCCCAGCCTCCGGGAGCCGCGCTCTGCCGCAGGGCCCGGGGTCAGAGTGGGCTCTAGCGCCTGCGGGACGTGGGAGAGGCCGGCCTGGCGGCCAGCCGAGGCCCGGATCCCTTTCACCACGAGCCTCTGACTTGCTCCTGTGCTTTAACTGGACCGACGGAATGACGCTCTCTACTCAGCAGCCGATGGCGAGGGAGCGGCCGCTGCCTTTGGATCTCTATCTTTAGAGAAAGAAAAGGCAGCGGCCGAGTGTCCTCACTGCTGTGCACGTCCAAGCTTCCTGCATCTCTTTTGTTAAGAAAGTCTGCTTCCAGCTCTTGCAGATACCGTTTTATGAATGGCGAATGTTACCAGGTTGTTTTGTAACCTTCGCTATATAGGTCAACTGTTAAAAAATAATTGCTGGAAAGGAAAAACAAAAAGGCTTGAAATTAAGGCCTTTAGGGTTTTTGTGCCTCGGAACTTAATGGACCTTCGACTTTGAGGGTTTTAGAACAGAGCCTGCTATGTGGTTTGTTTTAGATTTTAATTGTATGTCAGTTTGGTAGATCTACAATAAAAAAGCTATTTCTGCTTGTTTTTAAAATGGATCGCAGAAAATGTAATTTCATCATTCTTTGTAGGAGCGTTTCAGCATTTTTAAAGGAAATCAAAGGCAGAAAACATTCCCAAAATATCTACTCTTTGTGTGTGCTACACAATATAATTCCTACTATTGTTGGAGAGAAGAAAGGAAAGAAATCGTATATAAGAAAGGATTAATAGTTTATCTAATCATGTACTTTTTTTGAGTCATAGAACCCTCTGCAATTTTTTTAAATCTTTAATGAAAGCCATAGACTGTCTCTAGAAAAATGCACCCTTGCATAAAATTTTGTAAGTAAACATTAGTTTCACAACTGAGTTTTAAAGGTGGGAGAATTTAAGTGAGGGAGGAGGAGCTTGGAGTTGTATATTGAGGAATAAAGAACATTCTAGTTTGTCCTGAACGAATCCCCTCTGGGACTCGTAGGAGATGAAATAGGAAGATGGGGAAGTCAAACTATAAAGGAATGCTCCTTTGTGTCTGCAGTGGCAGGTGTGTTTATAAGGACTTAGTAAATACTGAAAAAATACCAGGAGAAGGACTGAAACTTTATTCTTTGACCATTAAAGAGGCACTGATACTTATGAAACAGGAGAATAAGGATGTGTTTCAGTTCTGTAAGCATCCCGAGATTTTGCTGTTGGTCAGAAGAGCTGACACATAGATGATTCTTGCCTTCTAGGGGTTTTTCGTATACAGAAAGTTGAATATTAAATATTCATCCAGGAAAGGTATTTCTCCCAGTAGCTGAAATTATACTTAAAGGACTCTTAACCTGAAGACCTTGGACTGGCCATAGGAGAGTTTAGCGAACTCCTTGAAATTCAGCATAGAATTTCATCATCATTTCTATCATCAGTTGTAGAGTGAGTGAATGTGAACCTGTTTTTTTTGTGAGGGAAGCCTTAACTTCCATCAGATTTTCTTTTATTTTTTATTTTTGGTTGCGCTGGGACTTCTTTGCTGCACCTTACTTTCTCTAGTTGCAGTGCCCAGACTTCTCACTGAAGTGTTTTCTTGTTGCGGAGTGTGGGCTGTAGTTGAGCGAGCTCAGTAGTTGTAGTTAATGGACTTGATTACTTCATGATGTGTGAAGTAGTCCCAGACCAGGAATCAAATCCATGTTCCCTGCATTAGCAGGTGGATTCCTATCCACTGTACCACCAGGGAAGTCCGAGATTTTCAAATCTATGTTTGACCCACCCTACCAGGAAAAAAAGAAAAAAATAATTGTTTTGCATCACATTTTCAAGGATTTTTTGACTGCTACACAGAAAAATATGTTTACCATCATGACTTAACACACAGATTAAATTGAAATAAGTCCTTACCCTCACTATACTTGATGCAGTATTTTCTATTCTAATTTCTTTCTTTTTTAAAAAAGAAGATAGGATATTTCCCTATCCACAAGTGGCTCACAACAAGGAGTTTGCAAAATACTACTTTGTAACAAGAGCCTACAATTGGTTGATGGGAGTAGGGCTGGAGGAGAAAGAAAATGGACTGTTTATGATGTACTCAAAGAGCACAGACTTAAAATTTTGAACCTGAATAGAAGGAGGATGACACCACTGTTGTTGTTCAGTAAATAAATCATTTCTGACTCTTTGTAACCCCATGGACTGTAGCATGCCAGGCTTCCCTGTCCTTCACTATATCCTGGTGTTTGCTTAGATTTATGTCCATTGATTGATTGATGGTATCTAACCATCTCATCCTTTGCTACTCTCTTCTCCTTTTGCCTTCAGTCTTTCCCAGCATCAGGGTATTTTCCAGTGAGTTGGCTCCTCGCATCAGGTGGCCAAAGTGTTGCAGCTTTAGCATCAGTCTTTCCGGTGAATATTCAGGGTTGATGTCCTTTAGGATTGACTGATTTGATCTTGCTGTCCAAGGGACTCTCAAGAATCTTCTCCAGCAGCATGTTTGGAAAGCATCAATTCTTTGGTGCTCCACTTTCTTTTGGTCCAACTATCACATCTGTCATGACTACTGGAAAAACCATAGTTTTCATGGATCACAGCCTTGTCATGGCGAAAGGGCTTGCGTAACTCAATAAAGCTATGAGCCATGCCATGAAGGGCCACCCAAGACGAATGGGACATAGTGGAGAGTTCTGACAAAACATGGTCCACTGGAGGAGGGAATGACAAACAACTCCNCTACTGGAAAAACCATAGTTTTCATGGATCACAGCCTTGTCATGGCGAAAGGGCTTGCGTAACTCAATAAAGCTATGAGCCATGCCATGAAGGGCCACCCAAGACGAATGGGACATAGTGGAGAGTTCTGACAAAACATGGTCCACTGGAGGAGGGAATGACAAACAACTCCAGTATTCTTGCTATGAGAACCCCATGAACAGATTCAAGTGGCGTCACTGAGGGTATATTTTTTCCTGTGGGGAAGATACATAGACGTGAGATTGAGGTAAATGTGAACAAAAAAGAATCAGAGCCAAAAATGTAAGACTGTATGCCTTCTGCATGTTAATTAGCTCTAGAGTAGTAAAGGCAGCATCCTCCTGTTTTTTTGCTTTGTCCCTCAGGTTGGTAAAAACGCTTATCCTTCAGTGCCTATCTCAAATGTCTCTCCTATAAGAGTTTCCCCAGACCCTCCCTCTCCAGTGTGATGGTTCTCCTGACCTGTTGCTCATGTATTAAGCACTTTGTTTATTCAGCTAACTTTTAAGGAATACGTTTTACCTGTAAGAGACCATTGTACACCAATACGTGTGTGTGTGTGTGTGTGTGTGTGTGTGTGTGTGTGTGTATAGATGTTGATATATTGGCAAATAGATGGGTGAAAAGTGGAAACAGTATCAAATTTTATTTTCTTGGATTCCAAAATCACTGCAGATGATGACTACACCCACAAAATTAAAAGATGCTTTCTCCTTGGAAGAAAAGCCATAGCAAACCTAGACAGCATATTAAAAAGCAGAGATATCACTTTGCTGACAGAGGTCCATTTGGTCAAAGCTATAGTTTTCCGGTAGTCATTAGTACAAATGTGAGAGTTGGACCACACGTCTGAGTGCCAAAGAACTGATACTTTTGAATTGTGGTGCTGGAGAAGAATCAAAGGAAATCAACCCTGAACGTTCTCTGGCAGGACGGAAGCGAAAGCTCCAATACTTCAGCCACCTGATGTGAAGAGACAACTTATTGGAAATGACCCTGATACTGGGAAAGACTGAGGGCAGGAGGAGAAGGGAATGACAGAGGATGAGATGGTTAGATGGCATCACTGACTCAATGGACGTGAGTTTGACCAAGCTCCAGGATATAGTGAAGGACAGGGAAGCCTGGCATGCTGCAGTCCATGGGGTCCCAAGGAGTTAGACATGACTTAGCAACTGAACAACAGCATACATTGACATTTTCACAAACTCAAGTTTTACAAGAATATTTTGAGATAGATTTTACTGAATCCATTTCATTTATAAGCAAACAACCTTAAGTGACTGACATGTAGTTAAACATTTAGTAAATAGTAAAAATGGGATTGAAAGTCTGATTTATTGACTTGACTCTAGGGCACTCTGCTACCTTCATAAACCCCCTCCTATATTTCTCTGATTTTCTCTTTATCACTACTTCCTAGTTTACTTCGTAGCATTTGCTGCTACTGCTGCTAAGTTGCTTCAGTCATGTCTGACTCTGTGTGACTCCATAGATGGCAGCCCACCAGGCTCCCCTGTCCCGGGGATTCTCCAGGCAAGAACACTGGAGTGGGTTGCCATTTCCTTCTCCAGTGCATGAAAGTGAAAAATGAAAGTGAAGTCACTCCGTTGTGTCCGACTCTTCACGACCCCATAGACTGCAGCCTACCAGGCTCCTCCGTCCATGGGATTTTCCAGGCAAGAGTACTGGAGTGGGGTGCCATTGCCTTCTCCAATCGTAGCATTTAGTACATGATAATTTTAAAAATCTGTTTCCTCATTAAAATATAAGCTCCATGCGGCAGAGATTGTCTCTTTCTTACTCACTGTGAAGTCCAGTAGTCACACAGTGCCTGATAAGTATCTTTCAGTAAGTATTGATGTTTTCTGAGTTCAAATACAAATACCAGGCAGTGTTAAACACTACAGGTTCGTTGGAAAAAAATTAGTCCATAGAAAAACTACGAGTTCTTTTTCTTTAGAAGTTTTTTATCATCTACACAGATAAAGCCAGGTGCTTTAGAAGATAAATAGGCACAAAATACAGTGGATTATAAATGAAGAAATGTTTACTTTTTTAATTAGCCATTAGTAGATACCCATTCAAAAAGCAGAAAATAAGTAATCTGTAAATCTCCACTTAGAGAAGTTATCATTAATATTTGAGAATATTTGTATATTTTATTATCTGTTTCTCCTACTATTCAGTCCATGGAATTCTCCAGGCCAAAATACTGGAGTGGGTAGCCTTTCCTTTCTCCCAAGGGATCTTCCCATCCCCGGGATCAAACCCAGGTCTCCCACATTGCAGGCAGGTTCTTTACCAGCTAAGCCACAAGGGAAGCCCAAGATACTGGAGTGAGTATAGCCTATCCCTTCTCCAGCGGATCTTCCCAATCCAGGAATCAAATCCAGGTCTCCTTCATTGCAGGCGAATTCTTTCCCAACTGAGCTATCAGGGAAACCCTTGTTTTAATACTCCCTGACATTTAGAAAGATATATCCCTAACATTTGGAAAACTGCCTGGCTCATAGTAAACACTCAACAATTATTGTTGAATGGAAGAATATTGAATAAATTATTGGATCAATGAGTAGGAAAAGTTTTAAGGCTTTGATAAACATTCGCAAATTTCTGGGAAGGTTGTTTCAGTTTAGACTTACATCAACAATATGTAAAGAATGCTTATTTTTCCTCAGTTTTTTTGAGTTAAATTTAGTCTTGGAAAACAAACACATGTTGATCTAGTGATTCCATGGCAGTTGTGATAGAGAGAGAAGCTGTTAGCAGAGACATGGCAATATGAAGCAACATGGTAATAAATTCAAGGAATTACAAGTAGTGCATATGGCTAAAATGTAAGGTTTAACCATTGGCACCTCACATCCTCTAATTAAAGGGAAGGCTTTGAAGAACATTAAAAGCTAAAATAATGTTAAGTATATACATTAGAGCAGTCTGGCACCACAGTATTGAAGTATTAATAGCAAGTGGGTGAATGTTATTGGACCTTGAAGTCAAGAAACTGGGAGACTGGCAGGAACAGGACAGTCTGTCAGTTTTCAATAAGTAATGTAATTGAAAGAGAAATGAATGACGTTAAAAACTGGTGTAACTCACTTAAGTGAGTCTCAAAGGAAGAGTTTTTCATGTAGGAAAAGTAAGCAGCCTTGTTCAAAAGACTGCATTCACGGTGTCCTTGAGATCTACATACAGCACATGGTGGAAATAGAGATGCAGTTACCCACAAGAGATCTGTACAGGACTCTCTTGTCTGGTGGCATGAACCTGCATGAATTGCATGGGAGCCAACAAAGATTTCTGAGAATTCATGCCAGCAGAAATGTTTGCCAGAATGAACTGAAGGGGACATAAATGGGATGAAATGAATGAAGGCTATTGGAATTCCGGAACTCTGGAATACTGGATGGGTCAATAAGGCTGTTCTGTTTTGAACATATGTTGCCTTTCCTCCAGAAAAGGAAGAATGACACCCCGTCCCCCCGACTCCCTGCCAAAATGGAGCAAAGTTTGGGAGGGTTGCTGTTCCATCATGGACCCAGAGCACACAGGCTTTGGCAGTAACCATCTCCTTGGTTGGGTTTCAGAGAGGTTGAGGGCACTTAACTGGCACTACTTTTCAAGTGGGAGATAGTTGAGTAATTAAATACTGTATATTGCTTTTAGAACAACTAATTGAAACATTTAAGGTTTTAAAAGTGATTGAAAGACAAGTAATTAAAACAATTTGGTGATTAATATTAATTATAATTGTAGAATATTAGTGAATTTATATAATATAATAAAGTCAAATGATTTTTGTATTCTTGACTACCTGATATAAAGAAAAAACAAATGTCAAAGTCAATCTGTTAATCTTACTCTTAAATCTCTTTGAAGAGTTTTATGTTAAAATTCAAATTAAACGTAACACGTAAGAACAATGAATAACAATCACAAAATTATGGAGAAATCTTCCAGTCTTCTGAATGAATATTTTGTCAGCTTTTACAGTATACTGATTTAAAAGTGTGTTAAATAGCTACAGTGATCTATTTGTTTATAGACTGGATTGACTTTCTTTAATTAATAAACAATTCCTGGTCTATATTGAAGGTCTGTGGTTTAGTCTTCAGTAACTTTGAAAAGTGAAATTGTTTGGTATTGAATAAGTTTTTTTAATAGACGTTTTCAAAATTTGTAAAAGCAGAGAGAATAGTCTTATGAACTCTTGTATAAAGGTCAGCAGTCTTTGATAATTGTCAACACACAGCCAATCTTAAGTTGTTTATTCCTTCCCACCTCTACCCTCTACCTCTTCCCACCACCAGAATATTTTGAAGCAAATCCTAGCTATCCTATGATTTCATTTGTAAATTCTTCAGTTAATATGTTTTGTGGGTATAATTGTGAAAAAACATCTTTTTATTTTTGGCAGGACATTGGTAATCAAATCATGGCATCCATAGAAGAAATTGCACATCAAATTATTGAACAACAAATGGGAGAGGTATGTCTTATTTACTGTTCATTAACTGCTTAACCAAACTGATTTATACAAATAAGTTTGTTAGGTTTTGGTGGCACAGAGATAAAAGATACCCTTGATTGTTGGAATCAAGATTGCCCAGAGAAATATCAATAATATGCAGATGACACCACCCTTATGACAGAAAGCGAAGAAGAACTAAAGAGCCTCTTGATGAAAGTGAAAGAGGAGAGTAAAAAAGTTGGCTTAAAGCTCAACATTCAGAAAACTAAGATCATGGCATCTGGTCCCATCACTTCATGGCAAATAGATGGGGAAACAGTGGCTGACTTTATTTTGGGGGGTCTCCAAAATCACTGTAGATGGTGATTGCAGCCATGAAATTAAAAGACGCTTACTCCTTGGAAGGAAAGGAGTAAGCAACCTGCTGCTACTGCTGCTAAGTTGCTTTAGTCATGTCTGACTCTGTGCGACCCCATGGACAGCAACCTATCAGGCTCCTCTGTCCACGGAATTCTCCAGGCAAGAGTACTAGAGTGGGTTGCCATGTCCTTCTCCAATGACCAACCTAGACAGCATATTAAAAAGCAGAAACATTACTTTGTCAACAAAGGTCCGTCTAGTCAAGACTGTGGTTTTTTGAGTATGGATGTGAGAGTTGGATTATAAAGAAAACCAAGTGCTGAAGAATTGATGCTTTTGAACTGTGGTATTGGAGAAGACTCTTGAGAGTCCCTTGGACTGCAAGGAGATCGAACCAGTCCATCCTAAAGGAGATCAATCCTGAGTGTTCACTGAAAGGACTCATGTTGAAGCTGAAACTCCAGTACTTTGGCCACCTGATGCGAAGATCTGACTGATTTGAAAAGACCCCGATGCTGGGAAAGATTGAGGACAGGAAGAGAAGGGGACGACAGAGGATGAGATGGCTGGATGACATCGCCAACTCATTGGACATGAGTTTGGGCGGACTCTAGGAGTTGGTGATGGACAGGGAAGCCTGGCGTGCTTCAGTTCATGGGGTCACAAAGAGTCGGATACAACTGAGCAACTGAACTGAACTGGTTTCAGTTCACTTTGACCTAATGAGAGATAGTTGCATAATTGGACAATAAAAATAGAATATGTTCAGTGCTATGATAGGTGTAGAGTGTAATTGGGAATTAGGAACATGGAAGAAAAACAGCTAATGAAGAGTTGTGGGGTGTGAGGATCTAGTAAGAGACTATTTCTGGAGGGTGCAAAATCTGAGGTTTACTGGACCATTAGAAGGAGATCTATATCATATAAACAGTTGTGTTCTAGTAAGAAGTTCTATAGTCCAGAAGTTTTCAGAATATCATCTAGGGACTCGGAGAATCAGCAAGGTCCAAACCGTTCTCATAATAATACTAAAATGCTGTTTGTCTTTTCACTATGATTCTCTCACAAATATGTGGTGTAATTTTCCAGAGACTACCTGTTACATGATAGGCTAAAATATGTCAAAATAAGGTGTACATAACTCATTGAACCACCGTTTTCCAAATGACCAGTGCATGATGTAACAAAATCACTCATAAGTGAAGGATTCACATTGCAGGATAGATCAATTGATTTTAATATATTGGTTGGCCAAGAAGTTAGTTTGAGTCTCTTGTATCATCTTACAGAAAAACCCAAATGAACTTTTTGACCAACCCAATAGTTTCTGATTCTACATTGCAACTAACCTCTAAAAAGCTATCACTTTTCAAGTTTTGATGTCATATCAAACAATAGTTTACACAATTTGAAGAAGCAATTAAGATATTCTTCCCGTTTTTACCCAAAAAATATAAGGCTGGATTTTCTTTGTTTGTTTTAACCAAAACAGCCTTTGCAGCAGATTGAATGCACAGACAGGTATGAGTATCCAGCTTCTATTAAGCCAGACATTGAATCTGTTTGCAGAAATGTAAATCAGTGCCTCTGTCCTCCACTAAATTTTTTTTTGTTTGGAAAATGTACTTATTTTTCATTAAATAAATATGTTTATATTTAATGGGTTATTTTAAAATTAATATTTTAAATTTTTTCTGTTTGAATTTCAGTGTGGTAAATATCAGTAGATACAACCTACATACATAAAAGCCATTTGGGCTCTAGTGATTTTTATTTGTTTATTTAGGCATGTAAAGAAATCCTAAGACCTGAGAACTGTTTCCATAATCTATTTACTCTTCTTTATTGAAGGCCACTTGGATCACTTCAGTTTCTAGTTATAATTATTGTGCTGCAGCAAACATACTTTTACCCATCTAAGCAAAGTGTTTCCAGGCACTAACAGTTGGACCCTGCATGTACCTGATGCTCTTGTCTCTAAGAAATAAATGTGAGCCATTAGATTTTTATTCAGTTTACAATTAATATTTCTGATAGGAATATTCTAAAATGAAATGTATAACAGCATAAACTTTGCATAGTAAAATTACAGATGAACTGATTGAAAACCTCTTATAGGTATCATTGAAAATTGCAGAAATTGTTAGTGGGGAGGATGGAGACTAGACTTGGTAGAAATAACCTATGTAAAACAAAACTGACAACAGGTAAAACTGAAGCCAGGAAAATAGGGCATGGTAAAAATAATGGTCAACAAAGGAAACTCAAATTGGTAGCAGCCATAATCAATACAGTGTGCTCTAGACAAAAACTAATTAATGATTCAGAACTGTGCTATAAATTTTGTGCGAAAAATAGTCATTTTTTTTCCTACCACAAGCAAAATCTTTTGTCATCATTAAAAGTACGCATTTTAAACAGATTCTTGGACTGATGGCTCATATTCACCAACTCATTTAGCTTTAGCACCTGTCTCATCCCCAGTAGCTTTTCCAGAACTACTACCTTCACCATGTAGCTTCATGAGTTTTCCCAATTCAAACTTGGGCTCCTTTAGCATTTTTTGCTTTTCTAATGAAGACATCATGGAGTGGATAAATAGATTGGCAAGTCTTTTCCAGTGCTATCTGAAGTCAGTTTATTGACCACCTCTTTCAAGTCATTCATCTGCACCTCTCAGGTCATTCATTATTTTTATCATCTTCTTGGGGATCTGGCATACCTGCTAGTGCTGAGCATAAAAGGTCTTCCAGATCTGATGGTGGTGTTTTTAGTTACCCACACAGAACAGATGAAGCAAGTAACCATCAGTAGTCTTGACATCAACATGAGCTTCAATCATGGTTTTCCACCTTTTGACCATGGAATACAACGTTACGGATAAGATCCATGCCATGGAAATTAGGCAGTTTTTGCCCTGAACATTCTCAATAATTAGCTTGAATTTTCTAAATGCTATTTCATCATTCTGCAGATTAGCGAGACTCACTTGAAAAACATAATCTTTGAGGCCATCAGATGTGATTTTGGTTCCTTGAGTTCTCGTGAACAATGTTTTCCCAGTATTCCTTATATTGAACATAGCTGGTGCTTTCACGTCATACCAATCTTATTTAGAAACTGGGTCAACCACTTTCTTCTTGGCTCTCTTTTTGCCTCCTTTCATAAGGCGCTGGTTCTTGACCGCCATGGGGCTGTTTAGAGAGCCAGAAAAAGTAGAAAATAGTCTTGAAAATAATTTCAGAAAAATAGAAAAAACTTGGAAGCAAATCAGCTTTCCCATTTTAAAATTGAATTCAGGGAATTTAATTGCCTTAATGAATTTTTTTCCGTAAAATATTTGATCAGCTACAATGAAAACCCTCAATGCTAGGCTGTTCTTTTTATTCATGAACTTTTTCTTCTCCAGACTACTCTGTCTCAGTAAATGACAATTCTGTCCTAATTGGTCGGGCCAAAATTTCATAGTCATCCTCTACTCTTCTCATATTCCATATCCAGTCCATCAGCGTATCTTGTCACCTCTCCGTTTATAAAATACCCCAAATCGTTTTTCACCGCTAGCCTGGCTACTGCCCTGATCTTGGCCTGTGTCTCTGCCTGTATACAGTACCCAGGTGCTGCCAGTGTTGTGCACTAGCATCCCTTCTGGTCTCCCTTCGTTCTTTTCTTGAACATTCATAGTCTGATCTTTACACTAAATCTAGAAAGATGCTGTTTGCAAAAGATCTTGCCATGTCTCTGCCCTGTAAGCCCTTCAGTGGATCTCCATGTCATCCAGTAGGAAATCAGATGTTATATGGCCTACAAGACCCTTTTCAGTTTGGCCCTTTTTGTTTCTCACACCCCACTTCCTACCATAAATCTCTCTCGCATCCAGTTTCACTCACACAGCTCTCTTGCTGTGCCTTTTGCCTCAGCTGTGTCAAACACACTCTTCCTGCCCCACAGGCTGCTTCCTCTACTAGGGATGCATTTCCCCTAGCTAGTCCTAAGCCTTGGTCTGTTCCTTCACTCAGGTCTGTGCTGAGATGTTATCTCCTCATTACTCTCATTCCATCAATAACCCCCAGCTTACCCTGCTTTATTTTACTTTGTAGCACATAATACCACCTGACAATATTATTTGCTTGTTTTTTAATCTGCCTTTCCTCACTAAAGTAAAAGCTTTATGAGAATAAAAATTTTGTTTTGTTTATTGTTGTATCCAGGGACCCAGAGCAAACAGTGATTGGCAAATAGAATACACACAGTATATGTTTATGTATATGGAAGGTAGAAAGGAGGGGAAGGGAAGGAGTCAAAATGGTGAAGTCCAAGTGTTCTTACTATTGTAGCTTTATTTACACATTTGTTTATTTCTGTAGGGTAGGATGTCATCGAACTAGAATTGCTAGATTAAATGGTATGTATGTTATGTATATTACATTGAATCTATGTATGTAATGGTATGCTTTCTAGTCTAGCATTGTCTGAAGAAATGAGAAAAATTGTCCTTAGAGAAGGAAAAAGATTAAGTTGACTTAATTACTAATGACATGATTGTATTAGATTGTTACAGAGCAGCCTACTGGCCAAAAAATCCAGATTGTGACAGCACTTGATCATAATACCCAAGGCAAACAGTTCATTCTGACAAATCACGATGGCTCTACTCCAAACAAAGTCATTCTGGCCAGGCAAGACTCTACTCCAGGAAAAGTTTTCTTCACGACCCCAGATGCAGCAGGTGTCAACCAGTTATTTTTTACAACTCCTGATTTGTCTACACAACAGCTCCAGGTAAATTCATAGAGTTTCTCTTTAATCATAACCTTGAAAAAAAGAAAGAGCCTATCATAAAATAGTCCTGACATTAAGACTTTATATCCTGCATGTTCAGTAGGAAAAGATCTTCTATAAAATTAGGTGCTACCTTTTCCTATGGGCCACTATACTTTTCCTCACACATCCTCACAGCATGTATTTTGGTGGGTTTTTAGTGGTATATAGTAAGCTCGACTCTGGCTAGTTTGGGCAGGAAGGAATTTAACAAAGAATGTAGAGAGCGCAAAGGCTGAAGGAATACTTGTAGGTCAGGTTTCCAAGAATAACTATGGGAGCCTCCTTCAGAACTTGATTCTAGGTGACCTTCTGCTTCTGCAGTTAGGAAACTTCCAAATCAGGAGCATCTACAGAATTCTGTAACTGCAGTTTCCAAGACCAAGATGCCTCGGTTGTGAACAAGCAGCTGCCAGATCAAGAAGTCCATATTACAGCTAGCAGCTTTGTGACCTTTGCTTCCCTTTTGTCATATACGTCTTCACTAATGTAGTAAGCAGTCTAGCCTATGGGCTGCTTTAACACTGGAACTCAGTCAGTAGTGTAAATTAACTTCACATTGTTTTTTATTTTTACTAGTTATACATTATTCTTCAAAGAGCCAGCTGAGGCTTTTATACAATTATGTAGCTGCTGTTTTTACCACTGGTTGCTATGTTTGTATATAAATACAGTGAACCCTTAAGTTGGCTTCAAGAGGCTTTGGTGAGGGTGCTCACTTAAAACTGGATTCCACATTTTGTGATGAAAAGCTAATCAAGTAAAATTCCTTTTAGAATTGAAAAGCTCCAAATTTGTAAGATACAAAATTATGTCTATATATCCTCATAGATTCTGTTATTCTTCCAGTTACACAATTTTATATTACTTTTAAAAACAGCTAATGTAGAAAATGGATAAAATATATAAAGTTATTAGAAGTCGCTAAAAAAATGTATGGCATTATCCGTACCCTAATTTCTTTATTTTTCTTCATAAACAGGTTTTATTTTAAGAACAGTTTTGTATTTGCAGAAATATTGAGCGTTTAGTATAGAGTTCCCATATAATTGCCCAACACACAATTATTCATATTATTAACTTTCTACATTAGTGTGATATATTTATTAGAAATAATGAACTGGTAGTATTTATACATTAGCTAGAATCCATAGCTTTCCCTGATTTTTACCTAACATCTGTCTGTTCCAGGATACCAAATTATAGAACATTTGCCATGTCTCCATTGACTCCTCTTATCTGTGACAGTTTCTCAGACTTATATTTGGTGACTTTGGTAGTTTTAAGTTATACTGGTCAGGTATATTATAAATTGCCTTATTGTGGGACTTGGTCTGATGTTTTTTTCATGGTTAGACTGGGGTTTTGGGTTTGGGGGAGTAGTTAGCAGAAGTTAAGTGCCATTTTCATCACATCATTCCAAGGGTACTTCCTATCATCATATTTATGACATCAGTTGGCTGAAAAGGTGTATATCAGATTTCTTTGAAGTTAGTATACACTAATATATCACACTAATCTTTTTCAAAGGTTTTCTTTATTTAAAAAATGAAAATAATATCAGTACTTTGCATCTCTAAGAGCAATGAAAGAGAAACAGGTATATAATGGAATTCCCCTGGGCCAAGATTTGGTTCCTGTTCTAGTAACCTAAAATGGGATGTGGGCAGGCCCATTAACTTCAGTGTCTCTTCCACCCTTAAGAAATTAACAAATAAAAGATTAGCACCGTTTGCAGTAGATATGCTATTTAAAAAAGGATAGATGTTTGTCAGAGATGTTTTCAAAGGATATCTAAAACCAGAAATTGTTTTTTTCAAGTTTTCATTGAAGACTGATTTTTATGGTGATATAAGAAGAAATTATACTACTATAACATAGTAAGGGACAGCTATTTTATTTTTGAAAAGTTTTTTGGCCTTGCTGCATGGCATGCAGGATCTTAGTTACTCAACCAGGGGTCAAACTCAGACCCTCAGCAGTGAAAGCGCAGAGTCCTAACCACTGGACCACCAAGGAATTCCCTGGGACGGCTATTTTAATGACTATTTAAAGTTTTTAAAATCAGAATTGTTCCTGAAGGCATTCACACCCCTAAGAGAAGGAAAAGAGTCAAAGTAGAGGATTATTTTGTGAGCTGTTTTAAAGCAGGGGTAGGTTTTTACCATTTTGAAGCTTGAATTTAATTTGTTCATATTTCAAAAGATTGAAAGAAAATGACAGATTGAAGGATAAATCTAAAAGAAGAAACTAGTATTTCTTTGTATTATATTAGCTGTTCCTAGTGATGAGCTCTTAATATAGTTTAAAGAGATTTAGTAATTTGCCCAAGGCCACTCCATCTAGTCCCTAATAATTTGCTGTCATTAACAGACTCCAGAGTCCATGTTCTCAACCTCTGCACCTAACCCAGTCCTTAGACAGCTGAGTGAAAAGTTTATACCTTTGTAAATCAGTCATGTTCCATAGTTAAAGTAAATGCTTCAACATTTCTTTTTTCTTCATAACTTTTTTGTATTTAAAAAAATTAGATTTTTCTTTTTATGCTATTATAGCTTATTTTAGTCATATTCTATGGGGAAATGTTCTCAGTTATTCAAAGACAAATGTCACAATAGGACAGATAACTGCTACAGTAATTTGATGTGTTCTATATGAATAGTAAATACTTTATGGGTGAGATGCAGTAAAAAATATACTCATGTATTTGTGTGTTTAAGGCCCTTTTTACTTTAATGAATCGTTATGGAACAAACTAAAAAGGTATTATTTCTGTCTGTACTTTTTATAACATTGAAATTTTAATCTTTATGTAAATAAAATTAAGAATAGTTTAATTGATACATGCATAATAATAGAGTTCAAAGTTTCAGAATAACTTACAAAAAAGAAAGCAAAAAGTAATATGAAATTCTTTTAATTTTTTACCTAAGAGTATTACTGAGTAACAACAAATTATTGTTTTCTTGTCTGTTTGTTTGTTTTGGGGGGTTTCTTTAGTTCTTAACAGATAATTCTTCCTCAGAACAAGGACCAAATAAGGTTTTTGATCTTTGCGTAGTATGTGGAGACAAAGCATCAGGTAATACTACAAATAACCTGCTATATGTGTTGTGTTGTTAAAATAACTGCCTTACTGCTGCATTTCTTCTACTGAAAGTAAAAAGTAAAATAAAGGAGCCTGTTGTTTTTATGGTTCATATTTGTAGCCTATGAAATTTAACTGATTTTCCTCCAGAGCTTTTTATTCACCTAAAGGTTTTTTATTTCACTGCAGTTTAATGTGATCTTACAATGACATAAAATGTATATTTCAAAAGAATTATGAAAGGCAGTTTCACTTTTTTGAAAGTAAACTGAACATGTGGAAATTTTTCTGAATGTGAAACCAGTTTTGTCAAAAGTTTTGCTTAAAAATTAGTTGTGATCCTTAATAACATGTAACATTAGATTATTAATCTACCTGTTGAGCCCTGATCTCATTCTAGGAATACAGAGTAATAGATACTGAGGTGGGAAAGCTCTGGTGAACCCTGATGAAATACTCTGCATAGTTGAACAGACATTTCTCCAAGCCTGTTTTTAGTACTCAGGTTTATGCTATTTTAGTTCTAGCCATTGTTCCTTCATGCCCAGAAATACATACCCATATTTATTCATGTATATTCACAAGCACCAGTGAGATAAGTTTAAGGGCCTAGCTTGTTTTCCTTCATCTTTTTTATCTTTCCCATAGCTTCATTACAAAACTTGTACTAGAGCTTTTCCTGGAGTATGTTCAGTTTAATAATTTTTATGCCAAGGATATGGTTTGTGAAAATGATAGGTTTATCAAAGTGTAACAGATTTCTCCAGAAATTTAAAGGTGGGACTCACTATGAGGAAGGATGATTAGATTTCAAATACTAACTGACATTATATCCTTTTTTTAGAGCATAGTTTTCAGAATAAAATAGCTTTATAAAGTATATTTTTGTTGTTAAGTTGCTAAGTCATGTCCAGCTCTTTGGACCCCATGGACTGTAGCCCTCCAGGTTCCTCTGTCCATGGGATGTCCCAGGCAAGAATACTAGAGTAAGTTGCCATTTCCTTCTCCAAGGGATCTTCTCAACCCGGGGATCAAACCTGCATCTTCTGCATTGGCAGGTGGAGAAGGAAATGGCAACCCACTCCAGTTTTCTTGCCTGGAGAATCCCATGGACGGAGGAGCTTGATGGACAGTCCACGGGTCGCCAAGAGTCGGACATGACTGAGTGACTTCACTTTTCTTTACCAGGGAGCCACCAGGGAAACCCTTATATAGTACATAATAGAATTGTAATTTGTAAGTCATCTCAGAAGTGAAAATAGTTTTTATATCATGGGTTATGGGTGATTTTGTTTCTTCTCTTTCCCAAATTTTCCATGTCATTGTTAAAAGTACTTTACAAAATTTAAAATCTCATATTGTGTAGTATATTTTATCAGAGAATTGTTTGTGTCATTCTCTGGTAGTTCATAAAAAAAAAAAAATCATGTCATAAACGCAGAAATCTCAGTTTCAGCTCATGTTTAAAGGGTAGATGTGGGTGGGTCTACTTCATTTCAGTTCTGAAAAATGTGACTTTTGTATTTTCTTGAACATTTGTTTCTAGGGCGTCATTATGGAGCAGTAACTTGTGAAGGCTGCAAAGGATTTTTTAAAAGAAGTATCCGAAAAAATTTAGTTTATTCATGTCGAGGATCAAAGGACTGTATTATTAATAAACACCACCGAAATCGCTGTCAATACTGCAGGTTACAAAGATGTATTGCGTTTGGAATGAAACAAGACTGTATGTATTAGCTTTTAAGGAGAAAATACTTTTAAGAATTCAGGCAAACTCCTAGAAATATGTTAAAATTAACACGTTAAAATGTGTCAAATATATATGGTTTTTAATTTAAAGTTTTCCAACAGAAATATAGAAATATGTGAATGTGTATTTTTTATATGTTCAACAGATCTTAACTGAATGCCTATAGTGCCAGGCATGTAATTTGTTTGGATCTCGTAATAATAATTTTTTTTAAAAAAGGTAATTAGATACCAGTTTAGTTTTTCACCAAACTATTAATACTAAAGTATTATCTTATTAACTTAATAAGGTAATGACAATACTAGCTACTGTCATTACCTTAGTATTGATTGAGCTCTCATTGTGCTTTACTCTGTGTATAGCATATGAATTAACTTATTTGTTCTCACATTAGAATTGTCAGTAGATACTACTGTTAGCCATTTTACATTTGTGTGAACAGAGGAAATTTAGAAACTTGCCCAAGGTCACATAACTAATAAGTGGCAGAACTTGAATTTGCATCTTGGCAGTTTTGTTTTGTTTTTCTCAGAAAACGTACATTTAACAACTTCAATATTCTGTCTCCTAAGTATCATGAAATAAAATTGCTGTAAAATTTATTGAAAGTCCTTCAGTCATGTCCAACTCCTTGCAACTCCATGGACAGTAGCCCTCCAGGCTCCTCTCTGTCCATGGATTCTCCAGACCAGAATACTGGAATGATTAGCCATTCCCTTCTCCAAGGGCTCTTCCCAACCCAGGGATCAAACCCAGGTCTCCCACATTTCAGGCAGATTCTTTACCATCTGAGCTTTATTAGGGAAGCCCATAAAATTTATTACCTCTATTTTTTTTGTTAACCTCTTTTTATAAATAAAAACTAAGCGATTGAGTTGCTGCTCAAAAATCTCCTTGCCCTGTACAAATTAAAAAACCAAAAAATTAAAAAAATCTCCCTGCCCTTAATTAAAAAAAGACTTCACTTGGGTCTTTTTGTGGTTCACTGTCAGTATTGTCTTCAGTTGTTTAAATACTTTATTTTTTAATACTCTTATGTATATTAGATATGTAAAGGACTCCTAACTTCAGTTTTTTCTTGACAGTGAACTTTTAAAAAATAGGAATTCTGCATTTCTGCCACAATGGGGGCAGGGAGAGAAAAGAGAACAAGAGAGATGCACAGTGGCCAGTTTTACTGTTTGAAGCAATTTCGTTGAACTTAAAAATAATTTCTAAAGATTGATGGTTATCTTTAGAGTTACGGTAACCATGTCTCCCATAACAACATTGCTGACCTAGAGCTTGCATTTATAATTGCTTATAAATTCTGCATTGTGATATAAATTTGGCACATTTTTGTAGCTGTTCAATGTGAAAGAAAACCCATTGAAGTATCCAGAGAAAAATCTTCCAACTGTGCTGCTTCAACAGAAAAAATCTACATTCGAAAAGACCTTCGAAGCCCGTTAGCTGCAACTCCAACTTTTGTAACAGATAGTGAAACTGCAAGGTATAGTAAAAAAAGGAAACAACAACAACATATATTAAGTAGGTGGTCATTTTTTGTCTTCCCAGTGAAACGAAGGCTAAAATTTGTACTTATTTGTTACAGGTCAGCAGGACTTTTAGATTCAGGAATGTTTGTGAATATTCATCAATCTGGAATAAAAACTGAGTCAACTATGCTGATGACACCAGATAAGGTGTGTTTAGTGCAATTAATTTAAAGCTTAAAACTGCTTAAGCTTATATAAGTTTTTCCTTTTCTCCTCCATCAGTTTGGCCAGTTGATTTGGTCCTAAATATTTTGGGTTACAGATTTTTGTTTTTAATAAAAATTATCAACTGGTAGTATCAAATAACAAAACAAAAAATTTGGTAATGAGTTCAGTGTTCCTTATTTAAGGGAAAATAAGATGAGAAGATTACAGTGCTGATAACCAGTGGAGCACTCTAGTGGAGGAATTTTAAACAAGAGTTAGTTTTATACAGGATTTGAAGCAGCAAAAAAGAAACAGAGGTTGGGATGGGCTCAGACTTTGGGTTTCCCTGTAATGCTCTCTGGTCCTGCTGTCTAGGGTGAGGTGAGCTCACTAAAGCTGGAGCTGGAGGATTATGACTGGTGTATGATAGGTTTCTTTGACAGATGTTTCCTTTAAGTGCAAACTGACTCAAGTTTCAGTTCAGTCTAAAACTGAACTGAAGTGTCTGACTAAAGTGTCTGACTCTTTGCGACCCCATGGACTGCAGCAAGCCAGGCCTCCCTGTTCATCACCAACTTCCAGAGCTTACTCAAACCCATGTCCATTGAGTTGGTGATTCCATCCAACCATCTCCTCTGTCGTCCCCTTCTCCCACCTTCAATCTTTCTCAGCAGGAGGGTCTTTTCCAATGAATGAGTCAGTTCTTCGCATCAGGTGGCCAAAGTATTGGAGTTTCAGCTTCAGCAAGAGTCCTTCCAGTGAATAATCAGGACTGATTTCCTTTAGGATGAACTGGTTGGATCTCCTTGCAGTGCAAGGGACTCTCAAGAGTCTTTTCCAACACCACAGTTCAAAAGCATCAGTTCTTTGGCTCTCAGCTTTCTTTATAGTCCAACTCTCACATCCATACATGACTACTGGAAAAACCATAGCTCTGACTAGACAGACCTTTGTTGGCAAAGTAATGTCTCTGCTTTTTAATATGCTGTCTGGGTTGGTCATAGCTTTTCTTCCAAGGAGCAAGTGTCTTTATATTTCATGGCTGTAGTCACCATCTGCAGTGATGGAGCCCCCAAAAATAAAGTCTGTCACTGTGTTCGTTGTTTCTCCATCTATTTGCCATGAAGTGATGGGACCAGATTCCATGATCTTAGTTTTCTGAATGTTGAGCTTTAAGCCAACTTTTTCACTCTCCCTTTCATTTTCATCAAAAGGCTCTTTAGTTGTTTGCTTTCTGCTGTAAGTGTGGTGTGAAATGGGCCAGGTCACTGGAGTAGCCTCTATTTTGTGAGTCCTGATAAATTAATTTTATCAGTAGAAATGTTCATTTTTCCACTAGAACTAACTATAGCTTCAATGTGGAAAAGTCTTCTGGGTTTCTTTCATCTTAAAAGTCCTCAGATATAGAAATGTATAATAAGTATAAAATTCTTTGTATTCCTTTTGTGTTCTCCTACAAACTTTTTAGTGTTAAAATGTTGATATTTAAAATATTTCAGGTGAAGAGAAATTTTTCATGTACCTCACTTAAAACACTGACTTGAATCGTGTAGGAACAGAGTTGCATGAGCTCTCATGCTATGTATCCAAGTCATCTGGGTCCCTTTAGAGATTTGGAGCAGCTCTTTATTGAGCAAGAGGTCTGAAAGAAAAAAATTTGCTTGTTTAGATCGAGCATGTGGAATTCCATAGTGTTTGAAAGCCCCTTATAAGAACTGAAAACAAACATTCTACCTGAAAGCAGATTTCAGAGAGCCTGTTAACTGGTGTTTCTCTTAACCTATAATGTAATCTGGTTTTATATGCCCTATGAGATTATTTATTCTATATATGGCCAGATTTGTGTTATTATTTTTTGTTTGATACTTTAAGACAATCTTAATTCTTGTGCTCTGGAATCAAATTTCATCTGCCACTTACTAGCTGCATAACCTTGGGCAAGATATTTGACCTTAGTGTTTCAGTTTCCTTCCTGATCTATAAAGTAAGGGATAATAAGAGTGTCTGCCTTACAGGTTGGGCTTTAGCATATTGTTATTAATCATGGAGATTTGGTTTCTTATGATATATTTTGGAATTACCTTCAAGACCTCACTTAGCCTTATCTACATGATTTGTGCTTAGAATGGTAGTTACAACTTCATTGACATATTAACTTCTTTAGGGAAGGAAGAGAACTAAGTTTTGTTGAAATTTTTCTGTAATACTTGCCCAGACACTGTACTTCTCTAAATGTCTTTATATTGAATTGTGTTAACAACCTTGTTTGATTAGTTTCTGACAAATGGTCCCAAAGCTGTCAAGCTACAGTGTAAGTCCTTTCCACATTAAGCACCTGTCTAGATAGACATGTTATGAAATAGAAGAGTATATATACATGTTTTAGTTGAAAATTAAAACACCTAAAAATGTCAGCTCCTTTTACATGTATATATGAAGGCAGGAGCAGGGTTTAGGAGCACAGGCTCTCCTGTCAGACCAATCTGACTTCCCATCCTGCCTCTACTACTTACTGCTAAAGTGACAATGAGTAATTCTTCTTATCAGTAATACAGGGACAGTGATTCCAGTTTCATAGGATTGTTGTGTGGATTACATAAAATACATACAAAGTTCGCAATCATGTAAGAAACTCAGTAACTTGTGGATTACTCAGTACATAATTCTGGGACCATTCTTTAGTTTGGGGAGAGCACAGAAACTTTGTCTATGTATTCACTGAAATCAGTTTCACATAAACTAAAGAATTGATATAGAAAAATTCAAGGAAATGTGTATTCTCTTAGGAGTAATCATTATCACTAAAAAACCATAAAGGTATAATGAAAAATTTAAAATATCTATGGGCCTGTCAGAAGTCATAGAAGACAACTGAAGAGCCTTTCATTTGATTAGGGTAGAATGATTTGAGCATTTATGAAGGAATGACTAATGAGTAAAATATATAAAAATATGAATTTAAAATGATACTCAGAATTCACCTTTCATCATAAGTTGCTTGGGCATTGATTCATCGCTCTAAAATTGATAAATAAAAGGAAGAAAAATCAACCATCTATCTGCTTTATCTGTACAGATTATATTTCTGGGTAGTCAGAGAGTTGAGCAGACTTTCTCATAAAAGAATTGTGGCTGATACATGCATAAAGAATGTACACATTAACAAAAATAAAAACTGGTGACAAATAGGAAAACATGCAATATATAACAAAAGCCCAGTCTCCTAAATAATGTAGAGGGATTTTCCAGCTACAGAGTGCTTGATACTTAACACATTTGACACAGTGGCTGGTAAAACTTGGCATCCTAGAAGTCTATTCAGTAATACACTTTTCTTTTTTTTCTCTTCCTTAATAAAACATTAATTTTATCCTATGCAACTTTCAAGTTTGCATAATAAGTTTTGGAAATTACAGCAATATCAAAATTTTAATGCTGGAAGATCTTGAAAGCTCATCTAATTTAATATCCTTTTATAGAGAAGGCAACTGTTATGGGACTTCCTTGGTAGTCCTGGTCCGATCCCTGGTCAGGGAAGTAGATACCACATGCCACAACTAAGACCTGGGGCAAAATACCTTTTTAATAAAAGAAAGCAATTCTTATGTGGATAGATAGCCATTGTGTACAGTTTTTAGTTTAAAGTCACCTGTGTAAATATTAATATTTCCTAGTAAATGTGCCTGATATTTTTAAATTTGTTCCCTCAAGTTTCTAAAAGCTCAGAGCTCTTTGATTTTACTTTCTAGATATCATTTATCTTTATATACTTTTTCTTTTGGCATTTCACATTCTAGAATTAGATATTTAAGATTGAAACATTAACTGATACCAATTTGCAGAATTTTAATTTTCTTTTTTAAAGGCTGTATCATGTCAGGGAGATTTAAGTACATTGGCCAATGTGGTTACATCATTAGCAAACCTTGGAAAAACTAAAGATCCTGCTCCAAATAGTAATGAAGTGTCTATGATTGAAAGCTTAAGCAATGGTGATACTTCTTATACCTCTTTGTGTGAATTTCATCAAGAAATGCAGACTAACGGTGATGTTTCAAGGTAAGATCTGTTTTGAGCATGTGTCCCTTTGCCAATTGTCCTTTAGTATCTCTTAAAAAATACGTTTATGTTAAATATTATTTACAGAAGTTTCAAAAAACAATTGTTTCTATTAAACTTAGGAAATTTAAGTCATAAGTAAATTTTCATTGAAAAATTCTGTTCAATATAAAATGATGTTCAGCAGGTTACATTGTAAATAATAAGCAATAAGTAGATATGATAAGATTAGAAATGTCATAAAATTCAGGAGTTTTTTTTTTTTTTTTTTCAATAAAGATGATAATTTGGGTCTGATTTTTCAGCTGTTTTAGTTGCCAGATTTTATATTCTGTGTATTTAAAGTTTAACATATGTCTTACTAGACAGTCATTTTTCATTTTCCGCATCAGTTTCTGGTGATGAAAATAGGTTTTAAAAATTGGGTTAAATCCATTATAGTTTTAAGTTTACACTTCAGGAAACTTGTATAAGAATTCTACTTTTCATTCTTTTGCTATTAATACTTAGGATGTAGAAACCAGCTTTTTTCAGGCTTTTTTCACGCTCTGTTCCTCTTCTAAAATATTGAAGGAACTGCATTTAAGAATCGCACTAAGTACTTTGTTGAACATGAGATTTTAAAGAACTGTAGAAGCGCTGTCACTGAAAAATACAGGGAGCTATTTTGACTAGTTATTTACTAATATTAATTATTTGCCATCCTAATCTCAGATTCTTACAGTTCAGGTGTAACTGTGTTATCATAAGTTTAGAGTATTCTCTGCATTTTTAAATAAAATTAAAAACCTAACCTTGTGTTGTGTAAAATAAAGTCAACTTAAGTTCTTGCCCTTGTTCTTCTGAATAACTTCTGTATGTAAAATAAATGGCCTGATACTTTATTGTATCAAATATTTAACTTGTAAAAGGAAGCATAAGAATTTTTCTCCCCTTAAATCATGTAAGTTTTTAAAAAAGACTAATTCTCTGGTAAAATATATTAATAATAAAGTTTTTCATACTATACATTTGAAGTTTAATTTGTTACTTTTGGAGAGTGAGTCAAAGACATCACTGATATAGAATGCTCAGTGATATACCAAAGTTCTATTTTCTAAACAGCTTTTAAGGCCTAAATCTTAATTTCCAAATTTTATATAGAATTCTCATTTTATTGTGGAGATTGGCCAAGCTCACAGCTTCTGATGTCTCCTTATAGGGCATTTGACACTCTTGCAAAAGCTTTGAATCCTGGAGAAAGCACAGCCTGTCAGAGCTCAGGAGAGGGCATGGAAGGAAGCGTACACCTAATTGCTGGAGACTCGAGCGTAAACTACATCGAAAAAGAGGGGCCACTTCTCAGCGATTCACATGTAGCTTTCAGGGTATTTCTATATGCATATATATTTCATAATTTTTATGTTGTGTGACCATTTTGATTTTAATTGTCCTTTCAGAAATCAAAATATATTTGTTGTGCTTTTAAACTCAGAGATACCCCAAATAGGATTCGAAACAGCAGCTAAAACATAAAATAACAGCTCAGTAAAACATCCTGTTTATATAGTACAGTATTAATTAATGTGTTTAAGATTATAAAAGCTAGCTTTTAGGACATTTGGACATGATTTTTTTTCGTTTAGATTCTGTTAGACAGTAGTTTGTTGATGGTGGTGTCCTTAAGTATTGGTGTTCATCATGTGTGGAATCCACTGGTTTTATTCAATGCCTAGCTACTACTGCTTTAGTGTAAATAGTATCTAAGACCCAGATTTTCTGCTTTTACCAAGTTAACTACAAAGAACACAATTATATAATGCCTCAGTTAGTAGTTCTCCGCCTCATTTTAAAAAGGTTAAAATTATTTAATTTTTGGTTTTTAGCTTTTTACACTTTAACCATTTGGAGAAGGTACATCTGTAATTTCTTTTTTTGCTTCCTTAAATATATTTATGATGGAAACAATACATGTAGAATACTGGAAACAATACATGTAGAATATTAGAAAATAACATCTGGCATTTGATTTGTCATTCAGATAACATTCGAACTACAGCTGTAGAGAGGCTGACCATTGAGCCATTGAGACCCTTCATTAAGACTCTGCTGTTTTGATCCCTCTGTTTATCTTTGCTCTGCCCACCCTGAGAACTGTTGGCAAATCATATGCAAGTGATTGAAAGTGCTTAAGAACTCTTAGTTAGCAGTGCATAGCATAGCAGTCCTGGACTACCTGAGAGTAGTTGCTCATAACTTTACTGGAGATTATAAATTTCCATGGGTTTCTTATGAAAATATATACAGTTATCAAATAGATATGTGTGCTACCGGCAGAAATAATGAACACAAAATAAATCTAACCCTGGCCAGGGATTTCCTTGGTGGTCCAGTGGTTAAGACTCTGCGCTTCCACTACAGGTCGGTCACGTGGGTTCCATCCCTTCTTGGAACTAAGATCCCACATGCTGTGCAGTGCAGCCAAAAAAAGAATCTAACACTGATCAAAGCTGTGTATGATAAAATTTATTCCTACAAAATTTGGCTTGGTAGAAATGACTCAGAGAAAAGTCACATTTAAATAATCGTGGCTGTAATTTGATATAGTTGACAAATGTATCAGGGAAATTAGTCTTTATGGAACATTTTACCAAAGTTAATTTACATGAAAAAATCAGAAATGCTTTATTTGTACATTACAAGAAAAAATTTTATGGGGGCTATAGGAACAGGCAGTGAGAATAATCAGGATCATCCTGAAAAAATCTGTTTTGGACAGATGAATTGGGGAAATTAAAACATTTTTCTTTCTAGAATTGGCCTTGATATAATGCTGGAGGTTTATCTTGGCTTTAAGAAAAGTATGTATGTAAAACATAAATTCTAAGCCATTTTTTCTCTGTAAAATAGTACAATATGGCAGTCTTTTGAATAACAGGTTCTAGTGTATATTGCAAGTGGTTTCAGTTTTACGATTAGAGCAACAGAGTTTTCAGCATTGCCACCACTATTGCGTAAATCAGGGTGCATCTGTATCTTTTAGCCCTAATATCCAGTTTTTACATATTGTAAGTATTTTATTTGTTTTAGAATGATTTTAAACTACTTAGCAAAGGGTAATCTTGTTTTTGCACCCTAATCTTACCCTTAAAACTAGTAATCTTTGGTAATTTCCCTGAGTTTTCAGAGTTGTTTTTTTTTTTCCTACTCACCATAGGCAGTACGAAAATGTGTGATAGTTTCCAATTTGTTTTTTATATACTTATGTTTGGAAACAGTTGCATCCTAACAATTAAATTTATGATGCTTAATATCTACTTACTATAAGTCTCTTAAGGAATGATATTTTAATTTATTGCTACAGTAAACATTTCTCAAACATTTAAAAAATTATCTTTTCACATGTGAAATTTCAGCTGTTGATTGTCCTGTTTTATTACTTGACCCCATTTTGTAAATAGACAAACCACTTATGGCTAACATTGAACAAAGGAAATTAATAGTTTTTGCATTTTTAACTAACATTTCCAGAGAACTTTGGTATCATTTCAATGGAAAGATTTGATCTGTTTGGCATCTTAGATACCTTTGAGAATCTGTTAAAAGCTGT
Source organism: Neotragus moschatus (assembly GCA_006410615.1). Taxonomy (NCBI): domain Eukaryota; kingdom Metazoa; phylum Chordata; class Mammalia; order Artiodactyla; family Bovidae; genus Neotragus; species Neotragus moschatus. The sequence goes on along the minus strand of SJYA01000722.1, from coordinate 231,710 downwards.
ATATTCACTCCCCAGAAAAATGCACATGGGCATTTTCACCCATGTATGTATCTATATACATACACTCTTTTTAACATATATTGGTTCATCAATATTATTTTGCTATTTTTTCTGCTTAGATGTCTGAAATATTTCTTCTGTGCTGTCTCAGTTTATGTCACTAATTTTAATGCCTACTAAGTAAGCATGGATTATTCTTTCCTTAATGATAGAAATTTGGGTTATAGCCAGCATTTAGTTTTTCTGTTAAGAGCGATACTGAAATGGACATCCTTGTATATGCTTTTTTGTGCATATATGCAAGTATCCTTTTGAAATAAAGATTTAGAAATGGTGTTGTTAGATCATAGGATAAACTCAGTTTTAAAATGTTGATTGATACAGCCAATTTGCCCTTCATTTGGCCAGTACTCAGTTCCCTGGTGGCTCAGCTGGTAAAGAATCTGCCTGCAGTGCGGGAGACCTGGGTTCGATCCCTGGGTTGGGAAGATCTCCTGGAGAAGGGAAAGGCTACCCACTCCAGTACTCTGGCCTAAAGAATTCTGTGGACTGTATAGTCCATGGGGTCACAAAGAGTCAAATATGACTGAGCAACTTTCACCTCACTTCAGTTTTATGTATTTGTTTCCCTATATAATCAGCTATGCTTGGTATTACTGATCATTTTAATAATTTTAAAATAGAAGTTTCTTATGGATGAAAGTACATTTACAGCAATAAAAGATCTCTTTAACAAGATTTTCAAAAATGCTTTGATAAGTATTCTGATGTAGGATCTTTATTTCCAACAGTGGTCACACATTATCTAAGGTCAGCCTGTGACTGTTATGGCCACAGACACATTTTATTTTTCCTGTAGATTAGATGGTGAGATTTTACGTAGAAGTTGCTTTTTGAAAAGTTGAAAAAGCAAGTAGTTTTGAGCCCGAATTCCAAATGTTTTCAATGTGTTGAATTCAGCCATGCCCGTTATCAGAAGTGCCCTCTACAAATGGCATCAGCAGGCTCACTTCACTCATTACTCTCCTATAAGCATTTGAATTTGTTATCCCTATAGCCTAAATGAAAGGGACATTTAACATAAAGGATTGCGTCTTGAATTAAATTTGTTGTATACATACTGTTAATGAAGAGAGGAAAGGAAAGACTTATTGTTGATATGAAGACAGAAAGTAACTTTTAAAAACACACCAAGATAACTGTTGTGGTTGGTATTTGTTAAGTGGNAATTTGTTATCCCTATAGCCTAAATGAAAGGGACATTTAACATAAAGGATTGCGTCTTGAATTAAATTTGTTGTATACATACTGTTAATGAAGAGAGGAAAGGAAAGACTTATTGTTGATATGAAGACAGAAAGTAACTTTTAAAAACACACCAAGATAACTGTTGTGGTTGGTATTTGTTAAGTGGAATTCTGCTTTATCTGAATATTGCTTTGTTAGAAACTCCGGTCTTTTCATTTATTCTAAATCCTGTTTTTAGCTGTAACATCCAGTGACTTGGATTATATCAAGATTTGCCTTTTTGGCTAATATGTTAGATAGTTACTTGACATGTCGACAGTTAAGTTTTTCAAAGAGTGCTCATTTAAAAGTGTCCGATGTGAGATAATTGACCTCATCCCTGTTCACACTAGCTCACCATGCCGTCTCCTATGCCTGAGTACCTGAATGTGCACTACATTGGGGAGTCTGCCTCCCGGCTGCTGTTCTTATCAATGCACTGGGCACTTTCAATTCCTTCCTTCCAGGCTCTAGGGTAAGTGTCTTGAAGTTCTTGAATATTAAGTGTGATTTTGTAGCACAGATGTACATGAGGCAAGAGCTTTTATTTTGGGAGAATTTGATTAAAGGGGGCAAACTGATATAGCATTATAACTTGAAATTTTATGTGAAGAATCATAGTGGGTGGTATTTACTGTCTATTATTTTATGTGGAAGATTATCCATATTTCATAATTTGATGGAGTTAACAGTTTGAATGAAGTCAGTGCACTGGAGCCAGCATTTGTAATAGGCTCTCTTTGATTGGCTTAAATGAGGGAGGCTCTAGATGACTTGGGGTGTTGTTTCTCCCTACCACCACTGTTGCAGTGTCATCTCAGGCTTGTTAATAAGGATCTGAAACTTGTATATACTGAATATGTCTAAAAATAGAAGTAATTGTTTTTTAATCACGTGGTTGGTTGCCCCTTAAAAAGGTAAGAAAATATAAATTAGCCCATAGTACCACTATGATGAGTTAGAAGTTTGATTGTATCACTGAAGAGCATGTCTATATTCTGTTTAGATTAGGTGGGTAATGGAAATGGTCTATTTATGAGAAATCCAAGCTTTGTTTAAAGTTTGCCAGATTTCTTCATATTGTTTTAAAGCAACTGGTTTGAAGAAGTAAAGAGACCATGGAGAAAGTTAAACCCATAATTAGAAAAGTATTAGTCAAGTTGTAGGACCTTACTGTACAACAATGCCAATGTTATTTTCTAACTAAGAGGTATAACACAGGCCGTCAAAAACTGACTTTTTAAATCTGTTTACTCTGTTCTTTTTTTGTGTGCTTTGTTCACTGGTTGATTACCTTTGACTTTCCTGTATAAAACTTTAGACTCAGAATTTTCATTCCAGTCCCTAAGAAAGGAAATGCCAAAGAATGCTCAAACTACCGCACAGTTGCACTCATCTCACACGCCAGTAAAGTAATGCTCAAAATTCTCCAAGCCAGGCTNTTTTTTTTTTTAATCAATTCATCAGTATGTATCCTTTCACTTAGACAGAACTAAAGAGTCACAGAACAATCCTAATTATCTTTTTCCTTTTGAGGAGACAGGTGGGCAAGCACTGATTTATAAATGTTTTGTTTCAGAATGGCTTGTGACCATCCAAGAAGGTGCCCCTTCATCAAATGGGAAGAACTATTTTTTTTGAGTTCAAGAAAAAATTATAGATGGAGAATTACATTTATTTCCTTTGCATATGCCACTTGCCATTGTTGTACATTTTTCTTGAACTATCTGCTTCCCTTCCATTTAATGGCAAAGAAAACCTTAAGATCTCATCAATAGTAGATATACCAGAAGTCAATACTACATAAACACAATAAATTTTAAGTTAGAACATACTGTTTTACTCAACTTTTCTTTGGTCTTAACAGGGTTTTTTCTTGTTGTTGTAGTAGTAGTAACTTAAATATCTAGATGATTTTGCTTATTTTCATTTTGCTTATTTTATTGATATAAACTTAAATCCTATTATCAAAATTTGAGTCTTTTGTAGTTAATCTTTATAGATTATCTTCTCAAAGGTGTATCTTAGAAGGAAGCATTACCTTTAGGGCTTTTTATATTAACAGCCTGTTCTTTTTTTATTTTCTTGGATGAACAGTGTCTGAAGATCATTAATTAGTTTCATTTGAAGTTGCAGAGAGTGACTTCCCTGGTGGTTCAGTGGCTAAGACTCTGTGCTCCCAGTGCAGGGGGCCTGGGTTCCATCCCTGGTTCAGGAACTAGATCCCACATGCTGCAACTAAGACCCAGCATAGCTGCATAAATAAATAAATAAAACATTAAACTTACAGATATATTTAATTTTTAACATTTGATAAATTGATTATATTCAAAGCTGAAAGTTAGTGAGGAGGAAATATGTTGGATAAAAATGGTCATGCATTTTTGCTGAACACTAGAAGATTTTGTTTGTTTGTTTTTTTTTTTAATTAAAGATAAAATACCAGCAGAAAGAAGAAAATTATTGATGGAACACATCTTCAAACTACAGGAGTTTTGTAACAGCATGGTAAAGCTCTGCATTGATGGATATGAGTATGCCTACCTGAAGGCAATAGTGCTCTTCAGTCCAGGTATATGAACATTTGCTTCTTATTAAAAATACAGTGTTTGAGGATGTGTAGAAATTGCAACCCTCATACACTGTCTCTTATACACATCTAGATATCGGTTTTTTAGTATTACGTTTAAAGTTAAGTATCAAAAGATAAATACCAGTATCCTTTTTACCTTACATAATTTTTAAATTTTGAATAAATTCATTAATCATCCAAAATAGTTTTAAGTGAGAGTACAGCAAAACTGAAATAAATGTATTTAAGTGCTATTTCTGATCAGGCCTCATGAATTTTTACACTTCAACATACCATACCAAAGAATCCAGGGTACACTTATATAGAGGTAATCGACTATTTATAAATGTATAGTTACCAACTGTTTTTAAACTGCTTTTCTTCATTGTAGCCTTTTGAATCCCAAGGTAGGCTAAACTTTTTTTTTTTTTTAATCAATTCATCAGTATGTATCCTTTCACTTAGACAGAACTAAAGAGTCACAGAACAATCCTAATTATCTTTTTCCTTTTGAGGAGACAGGTGGGCAAGCACTGATTTATAAATGTTTTGTTTCAGAATGGCTTGTGACCATCCAAGAAGGTGCCCCTTCATCAAATGGGAAGAACTATTTTTTTTGAGTTCAAGAAAAAATTATAGATGGAGAATTACATTTATTTCCTTTGCATATGCCACTTGCCATTGTTGTACATTTTTCTTGAACTATCTGCTTCCCTTCCATTTAATGGCAAAGAAAACCTTAAGATCTCATCAATAGTAGATATACCAGAAGTCAATACTACATAAACACAATAAATTTTAAGTTAGAACATACTGTTTTACTCAACTTTTCTTTGGTCTTAACAGGGTTTTTTCTTGTTGTTGTAGTAGTAGTAACTTAAATATCTAGATGATTTTGCTTATTTTCATTTTGCTTATTTTATTGATATAAACTTAAATCCTATTATCAAAATTTGAGTCTTTTGTAGTTAATCTTTATAGATTATCTTCTCAAAGGTGTATCTTAGAAGGAAGCATTACCTTTAGGGCTTTTTATATTAACAGCCTGTTCTTTTTTTATTTTCTTGGATGAACAGTGTCTGAAGATCATTAATTAGTTTCATTTGAAGTTGCAGAGAGTGACTTCCCTGGTGGTTCAGTGGCTAAGACTCTGTGCTCCCAGTGCAGGGGGCCTGGGTTCCATCCCTGGTTCAGGAACTAGATCCCACATGCTGCAACTAAGACCCAGCATAGCTGCATAAATAAATAAATAAAACATTAAACTTACAGATATATTTAATTTTTAACATTTGATAAATTGATTATATTCAAAGCTGAAAGTTAGTGAGGAGGAAATATGTTGGATAAAAATGGTCATGCATTTTTGCTGAACACTAGAAGATTTTGTTTGTTTGTTTTTTTTTTTAATTAAAGATAAAATACCAGCAGAAAGAAGAAAATTATTGATGGAACACATCTTCAAACTACAGGAGTTTTGTAACAGCATGGTAAAGCTCTGCATTGATGGATATGAGTATGCCTACCTGAAGGCAATAGTGCTCTTCAGTCCAGGTATATGAACATTTGCTTCTTATTAAAAATACAGTGTTTGAGGATGTGTAGAAATTGCAACCCTCATACACTGTCTCTTATACACATCTAGATATCGGTTTTTTAGTATTACGTTTAAAGTTAAGTATCAAAAGATAAATACCAGTATCCTTTTTACCTTACATAATTTTTAAATTTTGAATAAATTCATTAATCATCCAAAATAGTTTTAAGTGAGAGTACAGCAAAACTGAAATAAATGTATTTAAGTGCTATTTCTGATCAGGCCTCATGAATTTTTACACTTCAACATACCATACCAAAGAATCCAGGGTACACTTATATAGAGGTAATCGACTATTTATAAATGTATAGTTACCAACTGTTTTTAAACTGCTTTTCTTCATTGTAGCCTTTTGAATCCCAAGGTAGGCTAAACTTTTTTTTTTTTTTAATCAATTCATCAGTATGTATCCTTTCACTTAGACAGAACTAAAGAGTCACAGAACAATCCTAATTATCTTTTTCCTTTTGAGGAGACAGGTGGGCAAGCACTGATTTATAAATGTTTTGTTTCAGAATGGCTTGTGACCATCCAAGAAGGTGCCCCTTCATCAAATGGGAAGAACTATTTTTTTTGAGTTCAAGAAAAAATTATAGATGGAGAATTACATTTATTTCCTTTGCATATGCCACTTGCCATTGTTGTACATTTTTCTTGAACTATCTGCTTCCCTTCCATTTAATGGCAAAGAAAACCTTAAGATCTCATCAATAGTAGATATACCAGAAGTCAATACTACATAAACACAATAAATTTTAAGTTAGAACATACTGTTTTACTCAACTTTTCTTTGGTCTTAACAGGGTTTTTTCTTGTTGTTGTAGTAGTAGTAACTTAAATATCTAGATGATTTTGCTTATTTTCATTTTGCTTATTTTATTGATATAAACTTAAATCCTATTATCAAAATTTGAGTCTTTTGTAGTTAATCTTTATAGATTATCTTCTCAAAGGTGTATCTTAGAAGGAAGCATTACCTTTAGGGCTTTTTATATTAACAGCCTGTTCTTTTTTTATTTTCTTGGATGAACAGTGTCTGAAGATCATTAATTAGTTTCATTTGAAGTTGCAGAGAGTGACTTCCCTGGTGGTTCAGTGGCTAAGACTCTGTGCTCCCAGTGCAGGGGGCCTGGGTTCCATCCCTGGTTCAGGAACTAGATCCCACATGCTGCAACTAAGACCCAGCATAGCTGCATAAATAAATAAATAAAACATTAAACTTACAGATATATTTAATTTTTAACATTTGATAAATTGATTATATTCAAAGCTGAAAGTTAGTGAGGAGGAAATATGTTGGATAAAAATGGTCATGCATTTTTGCTGAACACTAGAAGATTTTGTTTGTTTTTTTGTTTTTAATTAAAGATAAAATACCAGCAGAAAGAAGAAAATTATTGATGGAACACATCTTCAAACTACAGGAGTTTTGTAACAGCATGGTAAAGCTCTGCATTGATGGATATGAGTATGCCTACCTGAAGGCAATAGTGCTCTTCAGTCCAGGTATATGAACATTTGCTTCTTATTAAAAATACAGTGTTTGAGGATGTGTAGAAATTGCAACCCTCATACATTTGCAATTGGGAATGTACATTGATGTAAAGTGGAAACAACTGAAGTGTCCATCAAACAAATGAATAAACAAAATGTAATGTATATATAAATGAATATCATTCAGCTGTAAAAAGTAACGAAATTCTAATATATGCCACCATGGATAAACCTTGAAAACAGTATGCAAGTGACAGAAACCAATCACAAAAAAACCACATATTAAATATTTCCGTGTATCTGCATTGTCTAGAATAGGCAAATCTATAGAGAGATTTGTGGCTTCCTTGGCATAAGGAGAGGAGAGAATGGAGAGTGACTACTAATGGGTGTTTTTTGGGGCCAACAAAGATGTTCTAAAATTAGATTGTGATGAGGGTTGCACAACTCTGAATATACTAAAAAACTATTGAATTGTACACTTCAAATCTGTGAAATTTTTGGATGTTAGACATCTGGATATTAAAAGGAAAATTGAAGAAATCAGTGAAATGACATAAATTTTTAGTCCTGTTCAGCACTTGGATGTTTAGGTATATTTTGCTAGGCATCATTAAAAGGCAAAAAGAAATGGAGATGGCTTTGTTAATGGGTTAAATTTCCAAATGTCTTATGCTGCTGCTCCGCTAGGTCACTTCAGTCGTGTCCGACTCTGTGTGACCCCATAGACGACAGCCCACCAGGCTCCCCCATCCCTGGGATTCTCCAGGCAAGAACACTGGAGTGGTTTCCCAATAAATAGAGTTCCCAATAAATAGAAAAATGAGTCTCTTGTCTTTCTGCCAGTTACTAGTTTTTACATATAGTAAAATGACAGTAAAGCTCATTAATCAATTTTAGAGTAAGAAAAATTGACTTTTAGGCTCTGTATTCTTCATTTTGGTATATGTTTTTCTGTTACTGTGTATTATAATAAAATTATCTGAGGCACCCTGCGTCTTACTACCTTCAGTGATATCAGATAATTAAAGCTATTTTGTACTATTCTTCTGATGTTTTAGATAAATTAATAACATGTATTGCAATTTTTTATCACAACCAATTTGCCCCTTTAATTTTCCTTAAAACTGAAAGACCATAGATTTGACAACAGAATTATAATGTACTTTTGTTTTATTAAATATTCCCTCTATTTCTGTTTGCTACTTTTCTAATTCTCCTTAGTCAGGATACCACTTTCCATATTTTAGGCCTAAGTTTCATGAAATTCTTTTAACATTTCCATTTCAGTGAAATATTTATATAGGTTATTTCATGTTGCTCTATTATTTTTCTGATAAGAGATGATGTTCAGAGTTTATCATTTCATAAGTATCTTTTTATCCTAACAGTGATGAAAGGAAGATTTTCTTATTAAAAAAATAAGAATATAGCTTGCATGAGGGGTGGGTGAATCATGAGATACAAACTTGCAGTTATAATCAGGTCACAATGATACAATTTATAACATGCTGACAGTAGTCACTATTGTAAACATGAAAGTTCCTAGAAATTAAACCTTGAAAGTTCTCATGGTAAGAAAAAAGTTTTGTAGCTTTGAATGGTGACAGATGGTAACTAGGCTTACTATGGTGATCATTTCACAGTGTATATGAATGTCACTTCATTTTGTTGTGTACCTTAAACAGATACAATGTTGTATGTCAATTATACTTAAGTTAAAGTATGTGTTATTATTTTAATGAAAAAAAATTTAATATATTTTGAAAATGGGGGCTTCCCTCATTGCTCAGTTGGTAAAGAATCAGCTTGCAATGTAGGAGACCCAGGTTGGATTCCTGGGTTGGGAAGATCCGCTGGAGAAGGGATAGGCTACCCACTCCTGTGTTCTTAGGCTTCTCTTGTGGCTCAGCTGGTAAAGAATCCACCTGCAATGTGGAAGACCTGGGTTCATTCCCTGGGTTGAGAAGATCCCCTGGAGAAGGGGAAGACTACCCACTCCAGTATTCTCGCCTGGAGAATTCCATGGACTCTGTAGTCCATGGGGTCACAAAGAGTTGGACATAGCTGAGCGAGTTTCACTTTCACTTTCATTCTGAAAATATTTCATTGGTTAAAATTACTTTTAACTAAGCTAAGTCATTTCATTTTTTGGTTTCTATTGAAAGTAAAATGATCAAAATCCTTTCTACCACTTTTGAAATAGAAAAAGCTGTCTTATTTGAGCCCAATGGTTTCATTTTTTTTATTAGATGTTAGAATACATATATTAGATGAAATAGTTTTAAGGGTTTAAGTCCAGTGCCTGATATTTAGTGGGTGGGTTACTAAAATAGTATTTGTGGAATGAAAGAGCCACACATAGATGATCGGGCTTCCTTCTGAACTGTTTTTTTATCACCTCTTCCATCTCCACTTGGTATTTTAGTAAATGAGTATTCAGAACTAAGATAACAATATATTCTTTAATGTTTCAGATCATCCAGGCCTAGAAAACATGGAACAGATTGAGAAATTTCAGGAAAAGGCTTATGTTGAATTCCAAGATTATATAACCAAAACATATCCAGATGACACCTACAGGTATCTAGAAGTTAAATACTATTTAATTAAATTCATCTTAAAAATTTTTGTGTATCTGTTTCCTTATTCTCCATTCCAAGTGTAATTAAATTTAGTTAGCTTTGACCTTTCAAGTAGTTAATGCATTGTTGCAAGTACTTTATATCTACTGTTTTATATGAGGCTTCAGCACAGAAAGGTTAAGTAACCTGCTCAGAGTCACACAATAAACAGCAGAGCCAGGTAGTTTGACTCTCACAGCCAAGCTCTTAATTTGCTTTAGATGAAATAATGGATTGAATTAGAAAAGCGGATGAAAAGTGCATGGATTAAAAAAAATACCATTAGCTTATTTTATAATTAATCTGGAAATTTGGCTTATGGCATTTATAGCAAGGTGTTTCTTACCAGTGTCCTTTAATAAAATGAACTCAGTTTTTGAGTGATTAAGCATTTGGCTGTCAGAGCAAGAGCACCTGGGTTTAACCCTGCCACTTACTAGCTGTATGACCTTATAGAAGTTATTTAACTTCTATTTCAATTTCTTTACTATAAAATGGAGATAATAGTACCCACATTTTATAGTTAGTATAAGGATTAAGTCAGTTAATATATTCAAAGAGCTTGGTAGAACAGTGCCTGTTACATAGTAAGGGCCATATAAATTTGTTTACTAATATTATTAACATGCTTCAAACTAGTAAAAGAATATGTTACATATAATAACTTTTTATAGATATTAGATAATAGGCTTATAAGCCAGTTCCATTGTGAAAATCAGCTATAGTTTATCTAACATCTAACCAGTTTTCCTACTCTACTTCCTACCAGTTCTATGAATACAGCTCAGCTGGTGGGAACAAACAGGAAATGAGATATTTGAGCAGTATAGTACATGAATACAGAAAGATTATTTAATTCTGGGTCTGCTGGTTTCACTTGTTCTCAAGTGCTCAAGTGTTCTCAAGAACATAAGGCCTTAGCATAGAGGAAGGATAGATAATGTCACAAACTTTGGAAAGGTGGTTCTTTGGGTATTGGTTTTGTTATCATCTTTTTTTAAGATTTTTAAAAGTTTCAAAAGTTTTATACCTTATATAAACTAATGGGCTTCCCTGATGGCTGAAATGGTAGAGTCTGCCTGCAGTGCTGGAGACCAGGGTTTGATCCCTGGGTCAAGAAAATACCCTGGAGAAGGGCATGGCAAACCATTTTAGTATTCTTGTCTGGAGAATTCCATGGACAGAGGACCCTAACTGGCTACAATCCATGGGGTCGCAAAGAGTCTTACACAACTGAGCAACTAGCACACACATNATGCTGGAGACCAGGGTTTGATCCCTGGGTCAAGAAAATACCCTGGAGAAGGGCATGGCAAACCATTTTAGTATTCTTGTCTGGAGAATTCCATGGACAGAGGACCCTAACTGGCTACAATCCATGGGGTCACAAAGAGTCTTACACAACTGAGCAACTAGCACACACATACAAATAAATACAGTATTTATAATTTTCCTCGTTTTGACTGTACACCTTTTTGCTGACCTCTGTTCCCTTAGGTTCCAGGTTCTCTGACCTCTGGAACTCTTTCTTAGTTTCTTATATTCGTAGTTAGTTTAATTAATTACCTTTGGATAGCAGTTTTCAACTTCTAATGTACTTTCACATGAGACATTGTCCTACCTCACTAGCACAGAAACTGGCAGGGATCATTTTGTTGATTGTCACAACATTGTGAAAGAGACAGGGCGAGTAGTGGCTTCCACCCATTCACATAGCTAGGAAGTAGTTGAATCAGGATTTGAACCTAATGGTTTTGATTCTGTAATCTGTGGTCCCCATTAATAACAACTATTGCCTATTTTGGGCTTCCCTAGTGGCTCAGCTGGTAAAGAATCTGCCTGCAATACAGGAGACCTAGGTTTGATCCCTGGGTTGGGAAGATTCCCTGGAGAGGGGAACAGCTACCCACTCCACTATTCTGGCCTGGAGAATTCCATGGACTACAGTCCATGGGGTCGCAAAGAGTCAGGCATGACTGAGTGACTTTCAACTTCACTTAACTTCACTTCATTGCCTATTTTACTATTCCCAATACATTTTGCAAAGCAAAACCAAAAAAACTATCATTGAGCCTCATGTATCCTGATAACACAAAACATTGCTATTATAACCTTGAAAGAGTTCCTAAGCCATTAAACTTATAACTTGATCCATGGTTTAAAACTTTGTTCCATGGTTCATACAACCAACTAGAGGTAGCACAGCATAGCCGTTAAGAGCAAGGCTTTCCAAAGAAGTCTGTCAGACATCATCTGTATCCAGGTGATTGTCATATAGTTTAAGGCTTGAGAATACTAAAGGTTGTAAGTGTTGAAAACTGTTGATGATCTTTGTTTATGGCAGTAGTATTCATGCAGAAATTACTAATATCTTTCCCCTGAGTTACTCTTTGATTTACAACCTTGTTCGCCTTCCTTTTTTCTTTTGAGGTTGTCTAGACTACTACTTCGATTGCCAGCTTTGAGATTGATGAACGCTACCATCACCGAAGAACTGTTTTTCAAAGGTCTCATCGGCAATGTTCGAATTGACAGTGTCATCCCACATATTTTAAAAATGGAACCTGCAGATTATAACTCACAAATAATTGGTCACAGCATTTGAAAGCTGAGATCTCAGTTTAAAGTGATTGTTCTTTCCCAGAATGCAAGAAGACACCAAATGGAACTCGCTGATTCCAGGGCATCTGGAAATTTTTACTTTAAAAGAGAAACCAAAAACCAAGATATTTTGATTTTACTTCCTTAAGAAGAATGTTTGAAGTGACTGAGCAGGTTGCAGGAATTAGAATTTCCTTTCCTGTCTTATTTAAGTGAATAAAAAAATACTATCAATTTATTCTTGGTTAAGATGACACCTAAAGCTGTCACCTCTTGACTAAGATTTCTCATTTTATAAAACAAATAAATAAGTCTCTCTTTTTTTCCCCCCAGAATTGTGTTCTATTCATGTTTACTTTCATTATGAACTAGTACAAACAATCGCTAAGAAGGATCTTCTTGCATTTTACGCTTCTAAAATATAATCTAATTACCTGTCTAAAGAAGATTGTTTTATGCTCAGTGGTATAATGAAAACACGGGCTATAGGAGATAATAATTGAAGATAAATATTTTTTTGGTTTTTTGTAAATATCATGGCACCATTAGCATTTATCACCCTCATTGCTGGCAATGAGACATAGGTTATTTGTGATCCTAAGAGCTGATATTTTTAGGGTTGTGTATTATTAGTTACAAGCACTTTTTATTTATATATGTAGCAGAAAATTGTTTTTGAGACTAAGATAGGGTTCATGTTTTAATATTTTTGGTTTACTGTGTTGTAAAAGTAATAGAAACTGATTGAGCGCCCCAAGTTTCAGTATTTCACAATAGATATTTAAATTGTTGCTGTTTATTCCACAGAAAGCATCTGTCATCTCTCCCTCTTTTCTGACCTGCATTTAGTTTCCTGACCCTCAATGGGATTTAGCCAGTTTCTTTTAGGTCACTGCAGATACCTCCTTTGTTAAAGTGGGTTTATCATAGCCAGTCTGTGTTTTCAAGGTGAGTTAGACAGTTATTTTAAAGCAATTGATAATTTTTTGAGACTTCAGTTGTTTAATATATGGAGGAATGTGCACTGATTTTTCACTCTAAAGGGGAAAGGGCTATTTTAGCAATAGTATGAGCATCAGCCTGAAGCACTGCCTTGTTCTACCACAATGGAAACATTTTAGATTCCTTGAATGTCTTCCACAGTAATGTTTTCCTTAGCAGAACATGATACTGTTAAGTATTTCTTTGCTATAACTTTGTGAGAAATTACTTTGTTATCTCTATTTGTTGATTTTTTTTAAATACGGATATTTTATTGCACTCAAACATTTTTTACAAAGATTTTGCAATAGAAGAGAAGCAGAATTTGGGGGAAGAGTATGGATTTTACTAATTGCTGCTTTATAGTAAATCAAAAGTTTTAAAGTATCAATTTACAGTCTTTACCAACTTAAGGGAAACTTTTTTTCCCTATTTAAAATGTGATTTTTGTCAGTGGGATTTTGTTTCTATAATTACAGCTGGGTAAACTACGTTTAGTACAGAATACTCATGGAAAAATCAGTAGGTTTATACCTTTATAAACCCAATGAAGAAAGCCAAGTATTCAACAAATTCTTTTAAGTAATGTACTAATGGTTAATTAAGATACATGTTTGAAGTATTTTTCCTGATTACATTTACAGTTGTATTTGGAAGTGTTTTTTAAAAACTACATTAAAATGTGGCCTGCATTACAATTTTTTTTTCTGCCAATATATTTGATTTCAGAGTCCTATTTGTTCATTGTTTGGTCATCCTTTTATTTGTTTGTTCCATTGTTAAGAAATCTCTAGTAAGATTTATGAAAGTAATTTCAGGAATGAAAAAGCATGGAAAACATTTCCATATCCCAATATTTTAGGATGATTTACAGTTCAGTTGAAGACTTGCAACTAAATATTACACACTGACCATTTATTTTCTTTCTCTCCTGAAATCTCAGTAAAGTGTAAACACACAATGACAGATGAAACAGGAGAGAAGAAACCAAAGGATAAGAGAGTTGAATAAATTTTAGGGAAAGAAAATGTGGGTAGAGAAAGAGCCAAAACCAAGGAAATGGTCATCTGAATGTGTGCAAAAGGTGGCACGTTGAGAAAGAAGCCAGTATACATTGCAGTGTCTAAGAATGCTGTTTAGTACCTGAAGGAACCAGGTGCTCATTTTCAGAGATGGTACTTGGAGCATTAAAAAGAGGATTGATTGCATATCTGTCTACAGAATCATTGAACAACCTTTCTCTTCGTTTATTGAAGTCAGGTGACCACTTTCTTTTTCTTGTTTTTTATCTTGTTTTTGGCTGTGCTGCATGGCATGTGAGATCTTAGTTCTCCAACTGGAGATCAAACCCATGCCCCCTGCACTGGAAACTTGAATTCTTAACTGCTGGACCACCAGGGAAATCCCCAGTGACCACTTGCTGTCCTTCAGCCTTTTCGAGCAAGAAGCCAGAGATTAATAATTTTGAGACACTAAACCAGAAGAGCGCAGGAGTTATAGGATACCGGGGATAACAGAAGGCTTGGATTAGGTATAATCTTGAAGATATGAATTAAGTGAAAATCTGCGTTGAATATGGGCTCCCTAAGCATATTCCCAGAATGCTGACCACAGGGGTATAGGCTTCTATGCCAGGATTTTTTTTCTTTGGGACAAACTAATTTTCTGGAAAAAAGATCTCTAGACACTCAACCTTTGGTTATCCCTGATAAGACTGTCTACCATTTTATCACTCCAGTGAATCCCAGTATTTCCAAGTCATATATGTATACATGGGGTTTCCATTCAGCTCTCTTAATGTCTACTGTTAAATATGAACATAGAGCCAGGGTCATCAGATATTTGAGGAAAGTTTCTAATACATAAGATGATCAGCTGTAATCTGATGGTGGGGGCGGATAACAATGCAGTGATCAGAAAAGGACCCCACCTTCAAATATAACATATTTTGAAAGAAAGTAGGTGTATTCATTAAACAAAAATAGGATGCTTTGAAAAGGAAAATTTAAAGGAAGAAACTGCCCCTGGAAAGTTAAACTGATAGCCAAAACAATTCATTAGAAGGGTTGCAAGATGAAGTTGTTAAGGAAAGGTTTCAAGGTTTCAACAACCTTAAAAGTACAATTCATGCTTGGATAACATGGGTGTTAGGGGCACCAACCACCTGCAGATCCTGTAGTACTGTAGTGTGTATGTATTTTTAAAGTCTGCATGTAAATAGACCCACACAGTTCAAACCCATGATTTTCAGGGTCAACTCTAACCAAGAGATAGAGAAATAGAAAATGAGAAAGGATAGAATCAGAACAAGACATCTAACATTTTAATAGTAATGACTTAAGGGAAAACAAAAGACAAAATTATTTGATGCAAGAAAAGTTCTATAAAAGGACATGTGCTTCTCAAGTTGAATGATTGACCTGTTAAATGAAAAAGATCCATACCATCTTGAAATGACAGCATAATCAAAGAAGAGAGTGTGTTACTGCTTCTAACAGTATTGTGGAAGAGAGAACTCTGAAGCCTTTGATCTGTTGCTGGACTTGCAAGAAATATGGCATGAGTTCTCAAAGCAGGCTAAAGTTGTCTCAGGTCATGAACCCTCCCTGTCCTGGCAGAATCAAAACTCTGGGGAAAACATTATTAATTTACATCAGAGTTTTGCACACTTTTCTGTAAAGGGCCAGAGCATCAGTGTTTTTTACTTTGAGGCCCTTACCATGTCTGAATCAATTACTCTGCTGTTGTTCAAAAGCAGCTGTAGACTACATAAGTGAATGGGCATGGCAGTGGTTCAGTAAAACATTTAAAAAACAGGGAGTGAACTGGACTTAGCCCTTTGGGTGTAGTTTGCTGACCTCTAATTTAGAACCTCAATTTGTCACACATTAAGCTCAACCAAATATGAGCTCACACAATTATCAAAGTTAGAAGGAAATTTGAATGAGCAATAAGCAATACATATAGATCCTAAAAAATAGATATTGAAATTGTCCTATCTGTACATGATTCAAAGTATACATAACAAGTTTTAAGAAAAAGATGGAATCAAAAAGGTGGTGGGTGTTCTGATTCAACCAGTCCCCTTTTGGACATCTACCTTGTGCTGTGGTTGTAGGCACTTCTGAGTCCCCAGTACTGCTGGCTCAGTGACCTCCCTTGATGACCAACACCATCAGCCACCGACACCTGAGCCAACACCTCAGGCATCTCTTCCATCTTCCACCCCCATCCAGTTCAACAGTAACCCCTGAGGCTTCACCTTCCAGAGTTGGTCTCAAGTCCCTTCACCTCTGTGTGTGTGCCTCTGCCCCCGGCAGCCTTCTCCAGAAGCACCACTGAGAACTTTCTGAAGCACGTCTGCTGCCCCTGTCCTTTCCCTGCTTACAACCCTACATGGACCCGCTTGCCAACTGGACAACATCCCAGCTGCCTCCCGTGGTCTCTGGAGCCCCGAGGGGTGTGCCTGACTCAGGCCCAGTTCTTCAGCCTTCTCCCTGTCTGTCTGTGGGACACACCAACGTCCCTGTCCCCTTTGGGTGTGCTGCCCCACTCACCTTCACTTGCATTTTGCTCTTCATCCCCTGCTGTCTGCCTCCAGGGATGGAGGCAATTCCCCAGGCCTTTTCAACCAGCCCATCTCTGTCCTTCTCACTGACCTGCATTTTTCTTAAAAAAAAAAAAAAAAAAATATATATATATATATATATACACACACATATATATAATCAGTTCAGCTCAGTCGTGTCCGACTCTGCGACCCCATGAATCTCAGCACGCTAGGCCTCCCTGTCCATCACCAACTCCCAGAGTTCGTTCAGACTCACGTCCATTGAATCAGTGATGCTATCCAGCCATCTCATCCTCTGTCATCCCCTTCTCCTNAGAGTTGGCTTGGGTGGACACTGAGCACATATGCTGGGCTGTTAGGCACCCACAGTGGAGAGAGTTGAACCTTGATTTTGTCAGTCAGCATAGTGGGCAGTGGACTTAGAAAAGTCATGGGGCCAGCAGAAATCCTGAATAGGAAGGTGGTCTCCATGCAACTAAGGGAGAGGCTGAAGAACCAAGTCGTTTAGATGGTTTACCTGGTTTCATAGCAGGCCTGGCAATTTTACAAGTCTGAGGCCCTCACCCAGGTGGAAGATAGCAACTGCCGGCTGAGCAAAAGAGTCCTGCATTGCCCTGTTGCCTCACCACCAACCAGTCAGAAGAAAGACATACCCTGCAGCCCTCAACCCAAATTTTACCTATAAAAACTTTTCCCTGAGAACCATTGGGGAGTTTGGGGATTTAGAGTATGAACCACCCATTCTGTTTGATTGGCCTTGCAATAAACTTTTCTTTCCCACCTCCACCCCTGCAAAAAAGCAAGAAACGGGAACAGCAATGGGGAGCAAACAGATTTTAAAACAAGCAGAAACAACACTTTAGGGAAAAATGAAATCTTAAAAATCAATCCATGGTGAAAGATTATGCCTTTAACACATCCTTTTAATACACACACACAGACTTATATCCCAGGGAATTGAAAACAGATCTGGAAGAGATGTATACACTCCCATGTTTACTGCATGATAGCTAAGAGATGAAAGCAACCAAAAACACCCACTGAAAGATGAATGGATAGAGAAAAAGTGATATGTACACACAGTAGAGTATTAGTCTTAGAAAAGGAAGTTCTGTCACATGGATTTCATCCTACAACGTGGATGAAACTTAAGGATAGTATACTAAATAAGATAAAAGAGAAAGTGTTAGATGTGTCTGACTCTTTGCGACCCCAGGGACTGTAGCCCACCAGGTTCCTGTGTCCATGGAATTCTCCAGGCAAGAATACTGGAGTGGATTGTCATACTGTTCTCCAAGGGATCTTCCTGACCCAGGCAGATTCTTTACTGTCTGAGCCAAGACAAGGCCTGCATGATTTTTTTATAGCAGGTATCTAAAGTAGTCATACTCTTAGAAAGTAGAATAGTGGTTATTGGGCTCTGGTGACCTAATAGGAGCTCCAATAGGAGCTTCCCAGGTGGTGCTAGTGGTAAAGAAAGTGAAGGTCACTCAGTTGTGTCCAACTCTTTGGGACCCTATGGACTATACAGTCCATGGAATTCTCCAGGCTAAAATACTGGAGTGGGTAGCCTTTCTCCAGGGAATCTTCCCAACCCAAGGATTGAACCCAGGTCTTCCGCATTGAGGGAGGATTCTTTACCAACCGAGCCACCAGGAAAGCCCAAGAATACTGGAGTGGGTAGCCTATCCCTTCTCTAGCGGCTCATCCCGACCCAGGAATTGAACTGGGGTCTCCTGCATTGCAGGCTGATTCTTTACCAGTTGAGCTATCAAGGAGCGGTAAAGAACCTACCTGCCAATGCAGGAGATGGACGAGATGCAGGTTCGATCTATCCCTGGGTGTTCCTTGGGTGGGAAAGATCTGGAGGAGGGCATGGCAACCCGCTCCACTCCAGTGTTCTTGCCTGGAGAATCCCATGGACAGAGGAGCCTGGGGTGCTATGGTCCATAGGGTCGCAAAGAGTCAGATACAACTGAAGCGACTTAGAAAAGCACAGCACAACCTAGTATAGAGAGAAAGGGGAGTGTTGTTCTGTGTGTTGAGAGTTTCAGTTTTGCAAGATACAAAAGTTCTAGAGATTTGCTGCACAACAATATATATATATAGTTAACATTACTGTATTACACATTTTAAAACAAGATGATAAATTTTATGGGGTTTTTTTTGCCTCTCCCTCTACACATACACAGGATGCTAGGAAACCAAATTGTACTTTTGAAAACTTCCATAAGGGAGAGAATCAAGCATCTTTCCTATATGAACAGTATTTCAGGAACCAAATAGTTGAGAGGAAGTTTTCTCTTTATAGGACTTCCCAGGGTAGTGGTAGTGGTAAAGAATCTGCCTGCTAATGCAGGAGATGCAGGAGACCCAGGTTCAATCCCTGGGTCAGAAAGATCCTCTGGAGGAGGGAATGGCACCCCACTCCAGTATTCTTGCCTGGAAAAATGAATGGGCAGAGAAGCCTGGCAAACTAAGGTCAGTGGGCTCTGCAAAGAGTTGGACACGACTGAGCACACACACACACTTTTCTCTTTATAGATTTGTGGCTAATCAAGGAATGAAATTATTTAGACAATGCTTAGCAGTGACAGCTAAAATCACAAAAAATGAGACAAACAGACACCATATATGCTCCTGAATGGAAAGATAACAAAAAAATGAACACAAATCTTGTTAGGTGCCTAGATTTAATACTAACATACAGAAATACAGGGAGAAGAACACAAGGACACAATCAACAAAATCCAGACAGTGCAAAACACTACAGGAGAAATTACCAGTTTCTTTATCAAATAAACCAGAAGGACCAAAAACAAGGGGTGGAAAATGGGGGAATCATATATTAAAATCAGTTGGAAAATCAGTTGGAACTTATTTGGACAAACTAAAAAAACGATTAAATGATTGTGGACATTTGAACCTTCCTCAGCAGATATTTTATATTAAGCAGTTACTAACCTTTTCAGGTGAGATAGTAATAATATGATTATACTTTCAGAGTAATTTTTATATTGTAGAATAAGACAGATGGAATCCTTTAAAAACAAAAGCCTGTGGAAAGCCCATGAAAGTCACACTTTAGCATAAAATAAGTTCCTGTGTGACATGATGTTGAGCAATTGAGTCTAAGAAAAGAAAATTTGATCCTAACATTTGAAGGTTTCTCTTTTGGGGTTGAAGATTTAGTAGTGTGACATTACATGTCTGCGTCCAATCTTATTACTCAGTCCTCTNTGGAAAGCCCATGAAAGTCACACTTTAGCATAAAATAAGTTCCTGTGTGACATGATGTTGAGCAATTGAGTCTAAGAAAAGAAAATTTGATCCTAACATTTGAAGGTTTCTCTTTTGGGGTTGAAGATTTAGTAGTGTGACATTACATGTCTGCGTCCAATCTTATTACTCAGTCCTCTCAGGAAATAATGTGTTTCAATTTTTAAAACTCTTTAGACAATTATGAAGACTTGCAGTTATGGATTAGAGTGTAAATCTTATAAGTCTTGGCCTTTTTACAGAAATGATATGGTAAACTGGCATCTGGAAGCACAAAAGATGAGAAGAGATGAAGAAAGTGACCATGTGCCAAGTGAGGACTGTTTCAAACTGACAGATCAAGGAGTATATGTTTTAAAGCATATTGAACGTCATGAAGTTAGATACTAGAAAAAATAATGTTCATTTAATGCCTTTTATTACTTAAAAAATGGCAGAAATGCCACCCTTATGACAGAAAGCGACGAATT
This sequence comes from Neotragus moschatus, assembly GCA_006410615.1. NCBI lineage: Eukaryota > Metazoa > Chordata > Mammalia > Artiodactyla > Bovidae > Neotragus > Neotragus moschatus. Next base: position 211,237 of record SJYA01000722.1, on the reverse strand, counting down.
GAAGAGCTTCTGGATGAAAGTGAAAGAGGAGAGTGAAAAAGTTGGCTTAGAACTCAACACTCAAAAAACGAAGATCACGGCATCTGGTCCCATCACTTCATGGCGAATAGATGGGGAAACAATGGAAACAGTGACAGACTTTATTTTCTTGGGCTCCAAAATCACTGCAGATGGTGACTGCAGCCATGAAATTAAAAGATGCTTACTCCTTGGAAGAAAAGCCGTGACAAACGTAGACAGCATATTAAAAAGTAGAGACGTTACTTTGCTGACAAAGGTCTGTCTAGTTTTTCCAGTGTGGTTTTTCCAATAGTCATGTATGGATGTGAGAGTTGGACTACAAAGAAAGCTGAGCACCAAAGAACTGATGCTTGTAAACTGTGGTGCTGGAGAAGACTCCTGAAGAGTCCCTTGGACAGCAAGGAGATCAAACCAGTCAATCCTAAAGGAAATCAGTCATGAATATTAATTGGAAGGACTGATGCTGAAGCTGAAGCTCCAATCCTTTGGCCACCTGATGTGACGAACTGACTCGCTGGAAAAGACCCTGATGCTGGGAAAGAGTGAAGGCAGGCAAAGGGGATGACAGAGGATGAGATGGTTTGATGGCATCACAGACTCAACGGACATGAGTTTGAGCAAGCTCCAAGAGCTGGTGATGGACAGGGAAGCGTGGCATGCTGCAGTTCATGGGGTCTCAGAGTTGGACACGACTGAGCGACTGAACTGAACTGATTACTTAAAAAATTAAATATGCATCTAATTTAAATTAGAAAATAGTTTTTATTATTTCAAAACTTGAAACTGAATCATTAAGGCCTTGAAAGTAGATAATCTTGTATTTTTCTATTCCTCCTCCTCAATGGCCTACCTACACAACAGTAGTATCAAATGTACTTTCAAATGTGCAATAATCATTTGGGCTTAATACTGAATTCCTTAATAGTAACTTGTTTCTAAAGAATCTTGACTCTAGAAAGGATTTTTGGAGTGGTCTGAAGCAATCACTTTAGATGAGGAAACTGAGGTCCCCAAAGGAGAAAACTTCACCTGGGGAACCCTAGTATAGGTGACTTTTCCACTTGTCCTGTCTCCTAAATGGCATCTCTGAAAACGCAGCTCTGGAGGGACAACAATCAAG
>SJYA01000722.1:162934-194928 GCA_006410615.1 Neotragus moschatus | reverse complement strand
GGGGAGCCCGGTGTGCTGCCGTCTGTGGGGTCGCACAGAGTCAGACACAACTGAAGCGATTTAGCAGCAGCAGCAGCAAAGTAAGGAAGACAAGAGAGATTAGCATTTCAGCAATCATAGGAAATCTAACTGTGTTGATTTTTGCTGAGAGGTTAAATAATATAAGGACAGAGAAGTGTCCACGTGCATTTGGCAGTATGAACTTCATTGAATCTAAATGGAATCTGTTCTTGAAAAAAATGTGGAGAGATCAGAAAAATTTTTAAAAATCTGTTGGGTGGGCAGGGATAATCCACATACACCCCTAAGAGGCAACCACTGTCAGCATTTGCCATATTTCCTTTAGTCTTTTAAAATAAATGTTTGTTAGTTGTGTTCCTAATCATTCAGTTTTATTTACTGTTTTTTTTAGTCTGTAATATAAGCAATTTTCCTTGTTATTAAAAAGAATCCTTATAATCATGATTGTATAGTTGTTATAGAAAACTTGGAAAATCCATAGAAGGACAAACAAACTAATTCCTTGGCCAAGAAATAAGCACTGTTAAGATTTTGTTCACTGATTGAACAGACACCAGTTTGTCAGCTTTTGAGTAGAGAAGGAATGTTTTCAGAGGACCACAGTGTGGAGAACAGGTTATAGTTTATTGGTCGCGTCTTCTTTAGATTTGTGATTATAAATATTAATAACTATATATAGGTAAATGTGTGTATACAAATATATTTGTTATATACAATATTTTATTTCTCTTCCCCCTCCCCTCACTTAATATAGCACAGATGTTTTCACTTAATATGCTACTTGTCAGTTTGAGTGTTTTAGTATAGAGAGGCTTTGAATATAGACAGGACTAATAGCAATTTGGGTCTTAAGTGAATATTCTATTAACTATAGCTGCAAACTTTAAAATGTAGTTGCTCTTAAGCTTTGAGGATTTGTTTATGAATAGGATAGCAAGATTAATAACTTGAATATTTGTGCATAAAAATAAAAAACAGTTATATTCTCTTATTCTTTGATGAATGGTTAATAAACTCTAATGGGAAGAATTAAATTCTCCTAAGGAGTTGTCTCTGGAGAAGGAAATGGCAACCCACTCCAGTGTTCTTGCCTGGAGAATCCCAGGGACTGGGGAGCCTGGTGGGCTGCCGTCTACGGGGTCGCACAGATTCAGACACAACTGAAGCGATTTAGCAACAGCAGCAGCAAGGAGTTATCTCCACTTGCAATGTTAGTTAATTACGTCCCTTTAAGCATTTTAGGGCACATTTATAAGTATAATATATTTGATTTTTAAAAATATCTTCAGATGCCCAGTTGTAGGTAGGTTAATGAACCTATCAAGCAAAATGTTCCTAAGCCCTTAAATGACTCTTGTTTATTCAAGCCAAAAATTTAAGGGTCCTTTTAAACTCTTTCTCTAGTAACCATTCTATCAGCATGTTCTTTCTGCTTTATTTTCTGAATATATCCCATGCCTAATCACTACATGTATGGCTGTTACCCTAGTCCAAAACACAGTAATGTCTTGCCTGGACTTCTGCAACCACTTAACTGGTTGGCTTACATTCTTACAATATACCAGTATTCCCAACATGCTGAGTGATCTAGTATGTGTGTGTGTGGTCACACACATACATGCAGTTGCTCAGTCGTGTCTGACTCTTTGTGACCTTATGGACTATATAGTCAGCCAGGCTTCTCTGTCCATGGAATTTCCCAGGCAAGAATACTGGAGTGCATTGCCATTTCCTACTCCAGGGCATATTCCTGACCCAGGGATCAAACCTGTGTCTTTGCATGTCCTGCATTGGCAGGCAGATTATTTACCAGTGTGCCACCTGGGAAGATGATTAAGTGATTAGAGTGGTTATTTTAAAATGTTAACTCGGATTATATCAGTACTCTGCTCAGAACTCTCCATTGGCTTTCCGTTATGATGAGAATTAAAATTCCAACTCCTTACTTGGTCTGCAGTGCTTCCTTGACAGCTCAGTTGGTAAAGAATCAACCTGCAATGCAGAAGACCCTGGTTTGATTCCTGGGTTGGGAAGATCCTCTGGAGAAGCGATAGGCTACCCACTCCAGTATTCTTGGGCTTCCCTTGTGGCAGCTGGTAAAGAATCCACCTGCAATGCAAGAAACCTGGGTTCGATCCCGGGGTTGGGAAGATCCCATGGAGAAGGGAAAAGCTACCCATCCCAGTATTCTGGCCCAGAGAATTCCAGGCACTGTAGAGTCTGTGGGGTCACAAAGAGTCGGACACAACTGAGCGACTTTCGCTTCACTTGGTCTACAAGGCCATATGCCATCCTGGCCCTTCCAGGTTTGTGTGCCCTGCCCAGCTCACCACCCTGCTGACTCCTGACTTATTAGCCACATTGGCCTTCTGGCTTTTCCTCACGGAGTGACCACATTCCTCCCTCAGTTACTTTGCACTAGATGTTTCCCCAGATGGCATGGCTCATGCCCGCAGGTCGTTCAAGTGTCTGTCCCGGTGACTGCCCTAGCTGAAAGAGCCCCGTCCTCTCACAGCTTGTTTCTCCAGCTACCATGGTTCTTGGTAAGAATCTTGCTCACTGATGCCTAAATCAGTGTCTCACACAGAGTAGTTGCTCAGTAAACTTTTGTTAGATGAATGTGGACATACTGTTTTACTTGAATCAACAGTTATTTTGCTTTTTGGATACAGTAATCTTATTTGCTTCTGCTAGCTGATCCAAAAATGGTATATCTGCACTTTTTTTTTTAATAGCTTTTGTATGAATTTGAAACTGTAATATATTTACCTCTGAGTTCCACTCTAACTTCAGCCTGTCCTTTTTAATATCTTGTCCCACCGAATCGTATCCTAATCTTTTAGAATATTATTCTCCTAAATAAATTGCCATCCCTCAATGCCAGAGAATGTTATCTTCCTCTTGATATACCTGCTCAGTCTGTCCTTCTTCAGATAGTAAGTGTTGTATAAAACACTCTGAATTGAAATTAGTGTTACTCAGTACAGTGGGTTGCAGGTTATTTTCAAAATAGTTCCTTCCTAATGTTTATTTTCTATTCCAGAAAATGAGAGTATTAAGTGGCTATGTTTTAAGAAACTATAAACTGCATGTTTAGGTAGATATTTAGGTGTTACAGAATATTGCTTTATAATAAATAACACATTTTATTCACTATTCAGTGTCACATTTTACAAAGATGTGTTGTTGGAAAATTTCATACCTGATTGTGGAAATAAACTGGGTAGTTTGGTGAACAAAGAACTACCCTGCAATTTCCAGACAGAATCTATTTGATGTTCACAGGTTATCAAAGTATAAAATGTGCCACACATAGTCATATGTAGAAATTTCTGAGGTTTCTAAATTAGAAAAACAGTTTGAACCTTTTCTGTGTAACTATAATGAAAGACCTTGTGCTGTGGAAGTGACATAGGAAGAATTTCCATTAAGGTAGACTGAGAGAAACAGTCTGCTGCTACTGCTAAGTCGCTTCAGTCATGTCCGACTCTGTGCGACCCCATAAATGGCAGCCCACCAGGCTCCCCCGTCCCTGGGATTCTCCAGGCAAGAATACTGGAGTGGGGTGCCATTGCTTTCTCCAGTGCGTGAAAGTGAAAAGCGAAAGTGAAGTCGTTCAGTCGTGTCCAACTCTTTGCAACCGCATGGACAGCAGCCTACCAGGTTTCTCTGTCCATGAGATTTTCTAGGCAAGAGTACTGGAGTGGGTTGCCAGTGCCTTCTCCAGTCTATCTGCTACTAAAACATTCAGTACTTTAAAGAGAGTGATTTTTTTCTTTTTTAAATGATGGCCTAAAGTGGGATGAAATGGGGTTAGAAGTAGAAGAACCTACTTATAGTCTCAAATAAATGACAGATGACTTCAAGAAGAATTTGAAACCCTGCTAGTCGTTTTGAATCTCTAGTTTTGAATTAGGATTTTAATTTTTAATAGCTTTCTTTTGTCTTACAAAGTAGTACACGTTTGTTACAGACAATTCAGAAAATAACAAAGCAAATAAAAGTAACCTATTATCCTACCACACAGAGACAAACTACTGTTGATATTTTGATATATATTCTTCTCACTTCCCCTTTTCCTATGCATATATATCCTTTGTTTCTGTTTTTCATGTAAGTGGATTTTTTAAAGTGGCAGCCTGTGTTTGAACCCTGGCTTCACCATCACGGGCAAGTTATTTTTAAACTCTTGGTGTTCTAGTTTCCTCATTTATTAAACCAAGTTAATAACATCTGTCTCATAGAGCTGTTTTAAGAATTAAATGAGTTAATATTTATAAATTGTTTAGAACAGTGCCATGACTTACACTTACAAATGCTATCTAGTGTCGTTCAGTAAATTAAGTAAATAACCTGCTTTTTAGGCTTAACATTTGGTGAGCATTTTCTCAAGTCATAAAATATTCTCTGTTAACATAATATTTTCTAAGGCATTAATCCTCTGTCATGTAGATATGCCCTGAGTTAAAGTATTCCCTATATTATTCTTGGTTTTGTTCTTTCTGTGTTTTTACTGTTGTTAAGTAAAACTTTGGTCAATATCCTTGTATGTAAGTGTTTATCTACACAACCTATTTTCTATGGCACATTCCTACAAGTAAAATTGCTGAGTCCAGAAGTGTACATGTTTTGTAAGTGTTTGGTACCTATTGCCAAATTACCCTCAATTGACATTCTCAGGGTAAATACATTCACGGTATGTGAGTTTGATTTCTCTATAACTTCACCAATACTAGATATTATTTTATTTTTAAATCTTTACCAGCTTAGCAAGTAAACAGTTGTATCATTTTAATTTTTATTCCCTTGGTTAAACTTTTTTGTTATCTTTTTTCTTTTTATGACTCATCTTTTAACATCATTTATCTGTTTTGTTATTGGATGTTTAACTTTTTCTGTTTTGTAGTGATAGATGAACTACTTTTCTGTATAGTTCCCCGTTTCTTTTATTTTTTAATCTTGTTTTCAGAGTTTTAGGACATAGACATACTTCAATTTTTATGTAATTACTGTTTGTTTTTTTTTTCTTTATGGCTTTTGGACTTTGATGTTAAGCTCAGAAATAGGCCTTCACATTCTGTTAGTATCAATACATCTTATGAATATAAATATTCTTGCACTTTTTTCTCAACAAAATTAATTGTCATAGAATAATTTGTTGAGAAAAACTTACTTTCCCCAATAATTTGATATGCCAGTCTTACCTTATATATCCTTAAGTCTAGGGGATTTTGTTCTATTATTGCACTTTTTTACCAAATTCTTAGTACGAAGTTTTTGTACCAACTTTTATATTGTTTTAATATCTGTGACTTTAAAGTCTGATATTGCCAGCCTTCCTGATTGTTGTGTTTTCAAAGTGTTCTTAAGATAGGCTTGCAGCTGATCCTTTAGAATTACGATTGTCAAACCCTGTTGATACTTTGATTCAGATTGCATTTAATTAAAAACAGTAATTACTGAGCTAAAGAGGTTTGATTTGGCTATCTTGTAATGAATTGTCTTTGGTTTTTATTTTGTTAAATATATCAATCTTATCCTGTGGTTAGATGGATCTCAGGATTTTCACAGTTACTTCAGTGCTATCATCATCCTGGCCAGTTTTCATTTGTTGCTTGTATTTAAACTCCTGATCAAGATGTTCTTTTCAGCTACTGGGAAACTGTTCAAGCCTCAGCTGTGTGACATACATGCTTGGGGCCTTGGGAAGGTGGTTTCAACTCTGTTTCCTCAATTTAAAAATACAGAACACTTAAGTATTAATTTAAGTGATGGAGTAATATGCATGAGAATGTTTCATAAACTAAAGTGAGATGGAGTAATAGCAGTTTTAGTATAATGAATATTTTTACCTCAAAAAAACAATCTGGAGGGGTTTGTGTGGTTTTTCCTAGTCTGTTTTTTGAAAAGTTGAAAAATTTTTGTTGTTTCTAGGCTCATTGATATTAGGTAAAAATATTTGAAACATGAATACAGACTCCAGCCTTGATTCCCAAAGTTAATAATGTTTATTATCCAAGGAGAAGATTCAAAACTGCCTATATTTTTGTTGCTGTTATTTGTTAATGTTTTTTTCTGCAAAGGAAAATTAAACTTTTTATCTTTCTTATTAATATCCATCTTAAAGATTGTTTACCATCTTACAATCTGTTTTATATGGTGTATATTTTTATTTCTTAAATTTCCTATTAGGCTGTTTTATTCTTACTTCAGAAATAAATCCTCCTATTTTGTCCTTAGAGTGGTTAACAACCTCAGACTTAAGTGAAGTTGTATGTTTTCAAAGAAAGGGAAGGTCATCTTTTCCTGTTCCTTTCTACACTTCTTTTTGTGTTCCAGTCTTTCTGTTTTCCTCATTAACAACTGAAAATTGAATCAACCACCTGTGGGATTTATTTCCATTTGAGTTGTGTTGTAATTATGGTTTAATATCTTTGTTACGAATTTTTACATACTTGAATATATTTCAGTACTAAGATTTCCCAAAGTGTAATCTGTTTTCATTACAAATATTTACCTCTTTTGTATTTATAACTTTTTGCCTTTCTGCCAGTCTCCTTATTTATAGTCTTACTGACTTTATCAAGTTTAAGTTTATATTTTGTCCTGTAAGATAATAGCAGTGATATAAAATTGAAGTGGGTCAGATGCCAGCTCAACACAGTTTTTTAGGCAGTACTCTTAGTCCATTGGTGCCTTTAATTAATTGGAATAAAAATGACCCAAATGAAAACCTGTTTGCACAAACTCTTCAGTGTGAAAATTTTAAAGATATTGTTTCTTTAGACTTTATTAATAATATAGTTATAACAGAAGGGTTATATTAGGCTGCTGCTAAGTTGCTTCAGTTGTGTCTGACTCTCTGTGACCCCATAGACGGCAGTCCACCAGGCTCCCCCGTCCCTGGGATTCTCCAGGCAAGAACACTGGAGTGGGTTGCCATTTCCTTCTCCAATGCATGAAAGTGAAAAGTGAAAGGGAAGTTGCTCAGTCATGTCCGACCCTCAGCGACCCCATGGACTGCAGCCTTCCAGGCTCCTCCATCCATGGGATTTTCCAGGCAAGAGTACTGGAGTGGGATGCCATTGCCTTCTCCGTATATTAGGCTAGAAGATTATAAACATTTTCTTATTTCTTGTAGCTTCTTATTCTAACATAATGAGAATAAATTATTGTTTACTCATTCCCTGACTCCAGTCAATAGTCTTACTAGATGAACATTTTCAGATTTTATCTGTTGGCAGAAAAATTTCTTTTAGTTTTCTTTCCTTTTTTTGGCCTTACAGTGTAGTCTGTGGTATCTTAGTTCCCTGACCAGGGATTGAACCTGGGCCCTTGGCAGTGAAACCACTGAGTCCTAACCATTGGACCACCAGNTAAATTATTGTTTACTCATTCCCTGACTCCAGTCAATAGTCTTACTAGATGAACATTTTCAGATTTTATCTGTTGGCAGAAAAATTTCTTTTAGTTTTCTTTCCTTTTTTTGGCCTTACAGTGTAGTCTGTGGTATCTTAGTTCCCTGACCAGGGATTGAACCTGGGCCCTTGGCAGTGAAACCACTGAGTCCTAACCATTGGACCACCAGAGAATTCATTCCTCTTTTAGTTTTCTGTCTCTTTTTAGCATTTTCTATCTCTCTGTGAGCTCTTAGTTAAGTTACTGAATAGGCATATAAAAGCTTTGGACTCTGCTTCTTTAAATATTTTAACTTTCAGGAGTCTCGATGACAATTATTTGAATAAAACTGGCTCAGACAGTAAAGAATCTGCCTGCGGTTCAGCAGATCTGGTTTCAGTCCCTGGGTTGGGAAGATTCCCCTGGAGAACTCCATGGACAGAGAAGCCTGGCAGGCTACAGTCCATGGGGTTGCAAAAAGTNCTCTTCTTTTCACAGCTATGTAAGGCCTCCCCAGACAGCCATTTTGCTTTTTTGCATTTCTTTTCCATGGGGATGGTCTTGATCCCTGTCTCCTGTACAATGTCACCAACCTCTTTCCATAGTTCATCAGGCACTTTATCTATCAGATCTAGGCCCTTAATGTATTTCTCACTTCCACTGTTTTTGTAGTTAGGCTGACTCAAAAGGCAAAAGTTAAATATTTCTGCTGTGCCTTAACTTACATAAAACCCCTTGGTAAGTAAGAGCTTTGGTTTTCACAGCTAATCCCTCCTTCAGGTGGCTAGTGGAGCCTGTCTCACCACCGGTGTCTCATAATAGTCATGGTTTATTGGTCCAGGTTACTTTCACTAATCCCCATTTTCTTTGGAGGATGTAAGAGAGAAGGCAGCCTGGTGGGTTCAGACTTCCTAATTCTTCATTGTGTTAGCTGGTCGTGATATAATTATCTTTAAACACAAATATAGCAACTGTAATAATGTTTTATTGATCTTAGACAATTACCTAGCTGTATCTATCAATTACTGTTAGCAAATATTCTTAAACTTACATAGCATCATGCATTTTTCTCATTAGCTGCAGTCTTAGTTATTTTACTGAAACTTCCTTGACTTGCCTTTTCCTCTCTAGCTGGATAATCCCCCCTCACCCCACCTCAGCCCTTTTTTTTCCCTAGGATCTGCAATTCTGTGCCTGTCACCTCATTCCCTTTTCTTATAGAGTCATCTTCGTCTTATGAGCTCGGGATCTTGTTGTGAATTCTCTCTCCCCTTCCTTTCCCATATAAATTCAGCTTGGTTTTCTGCTCAGTTCTACTGTTTGTCCCTTGGACTTAATTTCTTTCTTTTCTGTTATTAGAGAGTTTTCTGTACTCCGAGGAAACACCCGGCTTCCTTCTTTAGGCCAGATTTCTGGCACCTCCCCCCAAGAAGTGTTTGTAAAAACACTTGAAGCTGAAACACTCGTGAACTTTGGACTGTAGTTGAACAATTTTAACAAACTGTATGTCCTCTAGTGCTCAGACTTAAGCTTTGACTTAAGATGCTTGCAGAGACCCTCTTCTTTGACAGGAACCTGAAAGGTTTCAAACTAGAGCTTCCTGAACCAGAGCATCCTGAGCATACTGGAACTGCGGAGGCAGCCTCTAGCATCTAATAGAATAATGCTGTACATCATCAGTTCTAAAGTACGTTTTTATATCTAAAATTAAGATACATGTTGTAATCAGTAGTGCCACAATTTAATTAGCGCATCTTCTTTTCTTTCTTAGTGATACATAAAATGATGGTGTATCTTAAAATCGATGCGGTCCTAGGTTTGATGACCTACAATAATCATAAAAGCAGTAGCTGACATTTTTTGAGTACCTACCATGCACAGGAGTTTTTCTAGGTATTAATCTGATTTAATCCTTGTACTTTTCTTAGTAAGAATGTTCAGATGAAACAACCAAGGCATAGGAAAGTTCAGCTAGTTAGTGATAGAGCTGAGATTTGAGCTCAAGCAACATAATAACTCNTGCCACAATTTAATTAGCGCATCTTCTTTTCTTTCTTAGTGATACATAAAATGATGGTGTATCTTAAAATCGATGCGGTCCTAGGTTTGATGACCTACAATAATCATAAAAGCAGTAGCTGACATTTTTTGAGTACCTACCATGCACAGGAGTTTTTCTAGGTATTAATCTGATTTAATCCTTGTACTTTTCTTAGTAAGAATGTTCAGATGAAACAACCAAGGCATAGGAAAGTTCAGCTAGTTAGTGATAGAGCTGAGATTTGAGCTCAAGCAACATAATAACTCGAGAACCGCTCTCTCTTAGCTCTCCTCCTCCTACACTAGGCTGCCTCTTCATAACTATCTTTTTTTTTTCCTCTCTCTCTCTCTTTAAGGCATCGTTGGCTTCACTGTATGACTGATGATCCTCCAACAGTAAAACCACCTACTGCTCGTAAATTCATTTGGACAAACCATAAATTCAATCTGAGTGGCACTCCACAACAGTATGTACCTTATTCCACCACTAGAAAGAAGATTCAGGAATGGGTCCCACCTTCGACACCTTACAAGTAAAGACAACGAAAAGCAATTTACATGTAAAATATGGGGCTTTTCCTATAATTGTAGTGCTTACTGTTAACTTGATTAAAGTTATTTGATTAAGCAGTGTCTTGTGTGCTTTTTTGCCCTTAACTTTGTTATTTATCAGCTGCAAAATAGAAGCTTACAAACATGGGTAATTGAAGTAGCCTTCTGTTGGGGCAGCTGTGTGGTGTACAGTCCCCCATCTCCTGTGTGGCTGTGTCTGTGCTTTGTGGCCCTGCTTTGCTGCCATAGCTGATTGACAGGGGAGACCTAACACTGAGTTGAGCCAAACAGATCTTCTCATGGGAATTTGAAACTTGAATGGAGAGACTAAGAGACATCAAAGTTGGCTGACTTTTATGGTGGCCTGTAAGAAGCTTATGAGAGGTTTCCTATTTCCTGAGTTTTGGTTCTTTCATAGTTTATTTGAATCTGTAAACTACCCCAGGATCCATTCCAATATATTTTTATTTCCTTAAGCCAAGTAAGGTCACTGACATTTTTTTTTTTTTTTTTCGCTTGCAAATAAAAGAGCTTTAACTAATACCCAGATTGGTTCCAAAGAATGGATTGTAGGCAAAAGATCTTCAGGGAAATAAGGAATCTTTTGAAGTGGCTACGTTGTCGTTCGGTTGCTCAGTTGTGTCCGACTCTTTGCAACCACATGGACTACAGCACACCAGGCTCCCCCTGTCCTTCATTGTCTTCCAGAGTTTGCTCAAACGTATCTCAGTTGACTTGGTGATGCCATCCAACCATCTCATTCTCTGTCGTCCCCTTCTCCTCCTGCCTTTAATCTTTTCCAGCATTAGGGTTTTTTTTCTAATGAATCAGCACTTCACATTAGGTGGCTAAAGTATTGGAGCTTCAACTTCAGCATCAGTCTTTCCAGTGAATATTCAGGGTTGATTACCTTTAGGATTGACTGGCTTAATTTCCTTGCAGTCCAAGGGAGTGGAGAAGTCCAACACCAGAATTCATAAGTATCAGTTCTTCTGTGCTTAGCCTTCTTTATGGTCCAGCTGTCACATCCGTGCATGACTTCTGGAAAAACCATACCTTTGACTGTATGGACCTTTGTAGGCAAAGTGACGTCTCTGCTTTTTAATATGCTATCTAGGTTTGTCGTAGTTTTTCTTCCAAGGAGCAAGTGTCTTTTAATTTCATGGCTGCAGTCACCATCCACACTGATGTTGGATAAGGTGAAAGGCACCACCACCTGTCTTCGTATTCTGGATAGGAAGCTAGCAGCTGCAGTGATCAGCTGCTTACCAAGCTCTTGTCCTTAGTCAGGATCCATAAGCCCCCGAAGGATAAGGCCCTTGGATACCAGTTAGCAGCTACCATAGAATAGTTTAGCAGAACAGAGATAGAACAATTTAGTGATGGAAAAAGTTTATGGAGTCAGGTGGTTGCTTTCAAGGACACTGGATAAGTTAAGGGACAGAATGAACTTTAATCCCCAAATCTCCACTCAAGGTGTTGAGTGAAACTGAGGGCTATTACATGACTTAGCCAGTTCCTCAGGTTTCTTATGTGAAAATTAAGGGATAGAGTGGGGTCCTAATTTTTGATACAGAGGTAGCTGGGAGGAATTAGAATATCTTTGGGGTACAAATTAGAGACACCTGAAGCGTTTGTAAAGCTCTGTTGGTCCAGGCTATTAAACCAGCACCTCTGAGGGTGGGATATAGGCATCATTGTTTGTTAAAGGCTCACCTTTCTTTGCAGCCAAGGTTCTGGAATACTGAGCTGAAGGAAAAAACACACTAAGCTAGTTGTGAAGAAACGGAGTTCTGAAACTTTCTCAATCATAAGAAATTAAGGTTTTCCCATAGCTTTGCTGCTGAGTATTCCCTACTTAGCTGGATCAGGTTGAATGTGGTGCTCTCAGGAGATATGATAGTCAGCATGTTATTGGGGGCAGCTGTCTGCAATTTGTTGACTGACCAAAGCAGAGCAGCACCAAGTGCTAAAAGCTAGCCTGTGCTAGACAGAGACTTGTATGCTCTGCCTTCCACTTCACTGACTTTTCTGTCAGTGCCTAAAACATGGCTTTCTAGTGCAGGTGGGAATAGACTGAAAAGGGAAACTTGTGAAAAATTAGAAGTTTTGTCCTGGCTGTTCTTTCTGGGTTGGCTATGCTGGAGGTTCACCTGTTAGAAGGAAAGTGGGTGTGGTTCTCATAAGAAGGGGGAAAGTGGACAGAGATGGTAACTAGGAAATGGTCTCATCTGCAGCCATCTCTGTTGATTGTTAGCTTAGGTCTTCTAGGAATGAATGCAGTAGGCAGCTACCTTAGTTCTCGTTCTGGTTTTTCTTGAAGCCAACTTTATAGGTCTGGATAATAGACACCTGAATCAAGCTAGATCACAGCTTCTCTCTCGATTTCACAGCTGAGTTAATTCACAGGGCTAAGCCCTCAGGGGTTGTACTATATTAATAGATATGTGTACTTAGAAAAAGAAATATCAGTGTTTCAGTGGACACTTGTTCCAAATTAGCACCAACTTTGGGAACATTGAGAACACCATGGCCCACTGATAAAAATATAGGCTATGAGTGGCACGTTGGACCCCATTTCACTATAAGCCTATGGGAAAGGCTGAACTCCTCTTCCCTTTCCTCTACCCCATGCTTTATTTCTTCAGTTCCTAAGTAGATGGTTGGACACCCTTTGCAGAAGCCCAGCATTGGATCCCTTCAAGAGTAAATATACTTGTGGCAAAAGGCCAAGGGAAGGACATTGGAGCATTCCGTCCTTACCAAAATAATAAGTGAAAAAGCAGTAAGTCTTTGGGGTCATGACAGAGTTAAATGCAACCATTGGTGGGAAGAAAGGTACAAATGTGAACATTCCTGTCATCCTCAAATATACAGTGTACTTCCATTTGACCAGTGAGAAAGGCCTTGGAGGGTGACAGCAGTCTGTACTGATCAAACTTAACCTTGAGATGATTTGAATGGTAGATGCTATCCAATGGTGTCTTCATTGGAGCAACTTAGTACAGCCTCCCTCTGGCATTTGATATGTAACTGTTGGTCTGACTACTGTATTTTTACCCATTTTGGTTGGTAGAATCCATCAGCAATTGTTTGCTTTTACCTGGCAGGGACAGAATGGATGTCAGTTCTAGCCAGTTGCTACATGAGGACATTTAATGCCTCATCAAACTGTAGGATGTCACATTAGCCCACTGTGTTGATACAGAGCATGAAATATCATACCCAAATGCCCTGATAAGACACACCATATGCCAAGGATGGAACCTGAGTATCATACAAATGGAGGGACTTGATTCCTTAGTGATTTTCTCAGGGATTCAGTGGTCTAGTGCATGTTGAGATAGCTCTCTTCAGCGTTAAAGGGCAAGTTGCTGCACCTTGCCTGTTCTGCAATTAAGAAGGGCTCTGGATTTTAGAGATAGCATATAGCATACAGATGTTTTGCACGTATTCATTTCCCAAGTGACCTGAAAAGTTGGCAGTGCAAAAGCAGCCTCTCTGAGTGGCCCACCCAATCTGTAGACCAAGCAACTCTGCAGCTCGACCCTCTCAAAGTATCTGAAAGGTTGAAATGCTTTACTAAAGTCAGAAACAAGTCTCTAGGAGAGTCACAATGGAAGCCCACAGGATTTTGGAACAAGGCCACATCCCCTTCAGAAAAATGACTATTTTCCTTTTGTGATATGGCTGCCATTTGCTACTGGTATGGTGGAGAGCCTGTGACCCCAGGTGCTGTGTAATTCACCTACTCAAAAAGTTGGCTATTTCCAGTAGAATTCCCATAGCAGATGGGACCACAGCAGACCATGAAGGCACTCTAACTGTGTAAGCAGATTTCTCCCCACTCTGTGCCTTTAAGTACCCTATTCCCACTCAGTGCCCCTATCAGCCTGTCCCTTTGCCCTGGTGGAGAGTTGTTGGCCAGTTAATTGAGAATGGAAAAAGTCAAGCCTGGCTTATAGATACTGTTGAACAATATGTATTACCAGGTGGAAGTATACTACTATATACTGCAGCCCCTATTCACAGTGATCTTGAAGGACCGTAGAGGGTAAATCCCAGCAGACGGGATTTCAAGCAATGCCTTTTTTAGTTTTTTAGTTGTAGGATAATTGCTTTAAAATGTTGTGTTGGTTTCTGCCATACAGCAATGCCTTTATATATATTGGCTGTGCTGGGTCTTAGCTGCAGCACGCAGGATCTTTCGTTGTGGCATGTAGGATCTAGTTCCCTGACCAGGGCTCAAACTCGGGCCCCCCTGCATTAGGAGTGCAGAGTCTTAGCCAGTGGACCACCAGGGAAGTTCCAAGCATTGCCTTTTACCATATACTCTGACTTGAAAACATGACCTGAGCCAGGCTCTAAAACGATCACTGGCTATATGGTCAGAGACCTGAAAAAAGCAATGTTGACGATTGGTGTATAGGTTTTAGTAAGGATTTTACCAATGAACCTTGAGGGTGGGACCTAGAATTTAAGATTAGAACAAAGCAGCTAAGTACTTACCAGGATTACCTCCTGAGCACAAATCCTTGACTTAGTGCCAGTCTCTGAGGGAACCCAGCATAAAGTCCAGCAGCCCCCTGGTGACAAGTTCATTTCCTTGGACCGCTGCCACTGTAGATGGAGCTGTGATTTGTTCCCATGGAAATAGACAGTTATTCAGAGCATGGATCCTGTCATGCCTTGGCCGGCACTGACATTCATGGGCTCAGAATGCCTTCTGCCCTGTCATACACAGAAGAGTGCTTGTGCTCAAGAAATACAGGCAGTTCACCAAAAGAGGCGATGAACCAATGTCTGTGGGAGCAACGTCGTGTATTCCTGATGTGCCCCTGTTTCTCAGACCTTGTCTTTCTTGTTTTTCTCTCTCTAACACACCATATGCCAGTCACACCAGCCTCCTTTCAGAACAGGGTTCATTCTTGAGTTGGGGCCTTTGCACTCACTCTTCCTTCGGCCTGAACAGTAACATCTTTGTGTTCTACCCTCTTGTATCACTGATGCCTCACTTAACCAGTATCACTTCCACAGCAAGAGGCTCCCTGTCTATCTAATCCAAAGGAACTCTCTTGAAACTTCCTCTTATTTAAGAATTCTATTTATATAAATTTGATTGTTTTATTTTCTTCGTAGTATTTATCATTCCTTTCTGAAAAACAAGATGAACAAAATTATTCCAGGAAATAATCTGTATATTCAGCACTGACCAAACACCTAAAGTAAAACAGTATTGATCAGATTTCATATTTTTGATAGGGGTGTGATAACAAACTAAATTCTGAAATTTTAGGAAGTGAAAGGATCTGTGGGGGATAGCATTAAAGCACGCAACTAGTTATAAATAGAGAACTGAAAATGTTTCATTGAGCAGTTTTTATAGAAGAAAGAAAAAAGTACACTAATTGCCAAGATATTGTGCTGTGTTTCCAAAAAGATTAGTGATTATATCAAGGGTTTGCAGTTACTTTGTGTGATCAGTTTGCAGAGACCTCCAGTCCTGCATCCCTGTTTTAAATCATACTCCTACAGAAGAAAACTACTTATAACATTCTTCTCAAATACAGAATGATCCATCAGCTGGTGCCAAGTGCCCACGAGTATGAAATGCAGTTGCTTCATAAGTGCCCTGTAATCAGGACACATTTGTTAGCGCCGGCTCCAGAAGGGTAATGTCTGTCTTAAGATGCAGGGAAAGAATGGGATTACTGAAGTAGAGATATGTTGGTAGACTGTCTAACAAATTCTTTGGGACAGAACTGGCCTTACAAAAATTGTTTCCCAGGTTCATCTCCGGTGTTGATCCAGCCCTCCCGTCCAAAGCAAAGGTTGGGCACAGTAGCTACCGTGTTGCACTTTTCACCTACGTGAATACAGTATGAGTGGTGTCCCCTGGAGCTGTGCCACACATTAGTTCTGGGTTATCCACCAAGACGTGTCAGGGAGTTAATCCAGTTCCTGGGAAGCATATGTCTGGACATCTGTTGCTGGGGATGCCCAGCATCCCTTTTCCTTTCTTCTGTCATAGAATCCTGACTTACCTTGAAGGCTATCATACCCTTGCTTGTAGTCCATATGGGTCAGTGGGTTTGTACCCACTCTCTAAATATTCTCAGAGTATTGTGTTTCACTGGCCTCAGTGACTGGTTCAGGAATGAATAGCTGACTGAAGACAGACCAGTGAAACTCAAATAGAAAATAAAATTCCTCATTCTGTAAGGCTTCCCTGCTGGTAAAGAACCCGCCTGCCAATGCAGGACATGCAAGAGACGCAGGTTTGATCTCTGGGTTGGGAAGATCCCTTGGCGAAGGAAATGGCAACCCACTCCAGAATTCTTGCCTGGAAAATTCCATGGATAGAGGAGCCTAGCAGGCTACAGTCCATGGGGTTGCAAGGTTGAACATGACTGGACACACATACACACACACAGACTTGAGCTTGGAGGATAGATCCCGGGTGTGGCTGGGAGCCCCTGCACTGTGGAAGGGAGCCTGAAAGTGAGCAGTGAAAGGAAAAGTGGAGCCACGAGAAGGCACAGGACAGACTTATTAAGAGTATTTAACTCCCAACTCCAGCTGTGCCTGAAGGTGGAATTCACTTAGACTTTTTAGTGAAACCAATGAATTTCACTGGTTTTGTTTGTTAGGTTGTTTTCTGAATATACACTGATTTCTTTGCCTGAACTGAATGTCTTCGTGGATATAACATTCTTATGACTTCATCACGTCTCTGTAATAATGAAATTTGCTACTGGTCTGCACCATCTTTCTTATTAGGTGTAGCTCTGATTATGAAGTTTTGATTTATAAATATGGGTATTTGATGGCCTGTGGTATCTGTCAGGATTTATTATTATAATTAAGGGAAAAAACCCTCTATTTAAAAAAAAAGTTTGTGTTAAAGTGGATGCCCACATTCCATGAGGTATCTGCATATGCATTTGAGAATATATCTAGGTCTTTACAACTCGTGTTTGTTATGACTCTACTGGATGATTCCAGTTAGAAAGATCTGCAGATCTGACTGCATGTAGTATGGACATGGAACTTTGGGCCACAATAAAATTGATAAAAAATAGACAATCATTTTTATGTCACTAAATAAGGCTAAGCATCAACCCCCACATTTTAACGGATTTATGATACTCCTTTCAAAGCAATAGGAAGAGGATGGAAAAGTATGTGACAGGAAAAGTCTGTGTCCTAATTTGAAATTTAAATATTAAGTTATCATTAAAAACTTTCATTTATGAAAAGCAACTTTTTGCAGGTAGGATCAGTAAATTTGTAATATTAAGACTTTCCTCTAAATCACTAGAACCATTAACTCTAACTTGAGCTAGGTGGAAAAAAAACAAGAACTCACTCATGGAAGAAGCCATTGGCCATATAAGAGCCATGCACACCAAATGTGCACATCTTACAGGTATCCTCTAACAGCATATTCCTGATCACCGAGAGAGGATGCCTGCAGAGACGGGTTGCAACGCTCATCAGGATCTAGGAGGCATCTATAGTTTGAAAAAGCACAAACAACAATAAAACATAAATCACAGGGTATTGTGATTCTATTTTTTAAGAGTTTTCTCTTTCCAGTTTATTCACGTATTTTTGGGTGTCATGGTCTTTGTTCCTGTATGTAGGCTTTCTCCAGTTGCTGTGATGGAGGCAGTGGGGAGCTACTCTAGTTGCATCGTGGGCTTCTCACTGCAGTGGCTTCTCTTGTTGCAGAGCATGGGCTGTAGGCACTCGGGCTTCAGCAGTTGTGGCGCCTGGGCTCAGCTGCCCCACAGCATGCTTTTTCTTCCCAGACCCCAGGGATCAAATTCATGTCCCCTGCATTGGCAGGCAGATTCTTAACCACTGGACCACCAGGGAAGTTGTAAAACATAATTTTGCATTGGAAAAATGAATAAAAACAATCCACCCTATTATTTTTGTAATACAAACTACAAGAAACAAAATCAGTAAAAGTCTATTAAGACATGTAAGTTTACATTTAAATGTAAGTTTAATAGGTTTTCCTGGTGGCTCAGCTGGTAAAGAATCTGCCTGCAATGTGGGAGACCTGGTTCACTTCCTGGGTTGGAACTATCTCCTGGAGAAGCTGCCCACTCCAGTATTCTGGCCTGGAGAATTCCATGGACAGTATAGTCTATGAGATTGCAAAGAGTTGGACACGACTGAGTGACTTTCACTTTCACTGATAGGCCTGGGCTTCCCAGGTGGCACTAGTGGTAAAGAACCCGTCTGCCAATGCAAGAGATGTCAGAGACACGGGTTCAATCCCCAGGTCAGGAAGATGCCCTGGAGAAGGAAATGGCAACCCACGCCAGTATTCTTGCCTGGAGAGTCCCATGGGCAGAGGAGCCTGGCGGGCTACAGTCCATAGGGTTTCACAGAGTCAGACATGACTGAAGAGCCAGCATGCACACATGCACTCATAGGCCTGGGGTTTCTGGGGGGAGGAATGATGGGATCAGATAGCATTCTAGAATGAGATAGTGATAATCATTGCACTATATTGTAAATATACTAAAAACTATTGAATTATGCATTTTAATATGGTTTATAAGGTGAATTTTGTCTCAATTTTTACAAAATGATTTAAAAACTCAATTCTAATGGGTTTATATAGAGGATATATACTGTTTCCTCAGCATAGAAGAAAGTGACATTCACCCTACTACCATTTAAAAACTACCCCATCCTTGGGCAAGCACCATATGATTATTCCACCTTTTTGCAATTGGGCTTAATATAGATTGAGTTGAGTCTCCATTCCATTACCTGCAGTTAAGTGCAGTGTGACTTCAGGGTGCATAAGGTTCAAAGGAAAGGTCTGGTAGGGGGTTGAGGGGATGGAAAGGAAGAGAGGGGAGGTAAAGGAGGATGGGGACGCCAAGTTTTTGAACGTTAAAAGATCACACACAAAGTTGGGCAGCAAGTAGAGGAGGCTGGAAGGCTGACCTGACCATCGTGTCCTGAAATTGGATTTTGATACCTCTGGCTTGGGTAGAGTTTCAAGAAGCTTTGGCTTATAAAGAAAACCAACTCACAAGTGCCTTCAATACACTAATAACAAACCTATAAAGAATCTGTAGTTAAGATTTAAGTAACTTAAGTAGTTTGTAGTTTCTAAGTCCAGTGGCCCAATAACTTTATCAAGGACTCTGGGTTTTCCCATCTCTCCACTCTGCCATCCTCAATATGAGGATTTTTTCTCTTAGTCTGGCTCCTTTCATAAAATAGCTACTGCACTTCTGGGCATCACACAGAGGACAATATCTAGAGTCAGGAAAGGGGGATGCCCCTGTCTTATGTCCCTTTTTGAAAGCATGAAAATCTTCCCAGAAACCTTCAGCAGAATTGCACGTCATGCCCATGTCTAAACTAGTCACCTGGCAAGGCTCATGAGATGCCCATATTTGTTTTATTGATCAATGGTCATCCCCAGTGGCTAGACCAGGACTCAGCCTTGTTGAAAGACATGAAGGGTAAGCAAAACTAGGATTCTGTTAACAAAAGCTGGAGGAATAACTCCTGGTTGGCATTAATGATGTCTGTCATGGAGAATTGTACTCTGAGCTTGGTGGTGTCTGACCAGCTCTTGCTGTATCATGATTAATATTCCCAGTGGAGAAACGTTGCCTTGTCCACTGGGAAAACTACCACTCTGCTGGAACTTTGTCCAAAAATGTAGAGATGTTTTAATGAACATCTCTTCTTTTTTTCTAAATTTACTGAAGTATAGTTGGTTTACAATGTGTTAATTTCTACCACAGGCTTCCCAAGTGGCTCAGTGGTAAAGAATCCACTTGCCGATGCAGGAGACATGAGTTCGACCCCTCGCTTGGGAAGGTTCCCTGGAGAAAGAAATGGCAACCCACTCTAGTATTCTTGTCTGGGAAATCCCATGGACAGAGGATCCTGGAGGGCTACAGTCCATGGGGTCACAAAAGAATCATTCATGACTTAGCGACTTTAAAACAAGTTCTGTTGTAGGGCAAAGTGATTCAGTTTTACATATATATATGTATTCTTTTCTGTTATGGTTTATCACAAGATACTGAATATAGTTCTCTGTGGTATTCAGTAGGACCTTGTTGTTTATCCATCCTATACATACAAGTTTGCATCTATTCCAAACTCCCAATCCTTTCCTCCCCACTACCCCCTCACCTTGGCAACCACAAGTATGTCCTCTATTGACAAACATCTCTTTGTTCTGAATTATGTACTTCTCTGTGAGCTCAGATGACTTCCCTTGCTTAGGTAGGCTTTACCAATGAATCTCAAACAAAGCTGTTGCATCTGGAGACAGCTTCCCCTATACAAACTGACCTGAATTTTTCAGTTTGAGAATTGAGATGGCCATTAATATTTGTCATATAACTGTGCTTGCCCCAGCTCCCTAACTGTCCTCACATCCTAAATTAAAAACCCCCTTATCTAGTTTCCCACTGGTGAAGGAGAGCTAAGATCTTATTCTCACATTTTCTCTTGTGGTCTTTCGGGGCACAATTGTTCCTTGATTTTTGACTGGCTAACAACTTTCTTGCCTTCGTTTTTTGTTGATCGGTGGTTTCTCACATCCAGTTTGATGCTGAGATTTCTCTTAGGGTCTTAGAATTAGCAGGAGAAGGAAATGGCAGCCCACTCCAGTATTCTTGCCTGGGAAATCCCACTGATTGAAGAGCCTGGCGGGCTAGAATCCATGGGTTCACATAAAGTCCAACATAACTTTCACTTCACTCACTTAAAATTAGCAACTGTTTTATTTTGCACACTGCAAATGTGTCTTCTCTTGTTTAGGGAGAACATTTTGAAATCTAAGAGATTAGCTTCTTTGCCCAAATATGAGACACATTTATACAATTTGTGATTCAATAATTGAGACAGTTGTTTGTGTGTGTTCTCAATCGCTTCAGTCATGTCTGACGTTTTGTGACCCGATAGACTGTAGCCCGCCAGGCTCCTCTCCATGGGATTCTCCAGGCAAGAATACTGGAGTGGGTTGCCATGCCCTCCTCCAGGGAATCTTCCCCACCCCAGGAGTCAAACCCCTGTCTGCTGTGTCTCCTGCATTACAGGCAGATTCTTTACCCACAGAGCCACCTGGGAAGCCCACTCAATAGTTAGACTCCTAGTTTATTAACAGATATCCCACAGTTTTGTTCTTTTTTCCAGCAGTGCTGAATCAGGGGAGCAGCCTGGTAGACTGCAGACATAGTTGACTCTAGAGTTGACTTTTAGCCAACTACTTCAGCTTTGGGCAGCTAACAACTTACAGGACCTCAGTTTCCTCATCTGTAGTAGAGATAATCAAACCCTCCTTATAGAGTTCTCAAGTAAAGCATCTGACATACGCTAGACATTAGCACTGTTATCATCATACCTTAGTTATCTTGGTAGAACCACAGGCAAAAGAGGCAAAACCTAACACATTTTACATAGTAATAATTTATTGATTTATAGTTCTTGAACCCATGATCGACATTAGGCCTTTTTATTGTTGCTTATTTTAAATAAATAGAATTGTATATATTAACTAGTTCAACTAAATCTTATATTAAAATATCAATATTTGTCACGCTATGGACTGTAGCCATAGCCCATCAGGCTCCTCTGTCCAGAGGGATTCTTCAGGCAGGAATACTGGAGTGGATGGCCTATCCCTTCTCCAGGGGAACTTCCCGACCCAGGAACTGAGCCAGGGTCTCCTGTATCCAGGTGGATTCTTTACCAGCTGACCTACCAGGAAGCCTGATCACTCTATAGGAATGAGTAATTTAAAAAATTATTGTGTGTAATATTCCTCTAAATGTTAATAAAAATTCAATTTTGCATTATTTTACTGACTAAAAAATCCTTAATAAATGTAACTATTCTATTTGGAAACAGAGTTCAAAATGTAGCTATTACATTAGATGTTATCTTTATCATCTTTTTATTTATGGAGAAAATGGGATTTGATATTTTCAGAGTTGAACAACTAAAATCCCACTTCCTGCGGTGGCTCATTACAGTTTTTCAAGGGTAAACCAAATCCACAGTCCATTCCAGACAGCTGTGGATTCTGTGATGATTCACCTTTGCCAGGACAACTTAGACAAGCTAAGGACAGTAGTGGGCTGTGAAAATCCCTCTCCTCCCCAGTTCAAGCAATGTGGTGGGCATGTGCTCTTTTCTGCTCAGGGCCAGGCTTTTCTCTTTTGGAAGATGGCATCCCTTTCTTTGTGGGACTTCTTCCCATCCCAGCCCTGCTAACCAGTGTATCCTACCTCCTGTCCCGACACCAGGGGTGAGCAGGTGACCCAGGCCTGCCTGATGCTTGCACCTCCTTCCCGACCCCAGTGAGCAGCCCAGAAGACACGCAGCCCAGCGTGGGGTAACACCTCTGACCCTGGGATTGTTCCTAAGTGAAACTAGTAAGGAAAGTGCTCTTTCCTCCTGGGACCACAAAACTATACACAGCTCCAGGGTTGTTACCAGCCATGTTGTAGCCTCAGAGAAAAGCCCACGGCAATAAAGAAGTCAGCAGAGCAGAAAGAGTCCCAGGTGCGTTAAATCCCTGGTTTCTGGTTCCTCAGCGCTGCCCTGATTCCTGGATGTCTTCTTTGATTCCACGACTTACTCCTTCCCCCAAATCCTCTTTTTGCTCAAGTGAAGTTCAAGCTGAATTTCTTGTATTGGCAGTAAAAATACCTCTGACAAACGCAATAGGATATACTAGTATTCTTTAGTGGGCACTTGGTTAACAATCAGTGCTTGTCAAATTTACTAATACAGTAGTGACCGCTGCTGCTGCTGCTAAGTCGCTTCAGTCGTGTCCGACTCTCTGCGGCCCCATAGACGGCAGCCCACCAGGCTCCCCCGTCCCTGGGATTCTCCAGGCAAGAACACCAGAGTGGGTTGCCATTTCCTTCTCCAATGCATGAAAAGTGAAGAGTGAAAGTGAAGTCGCTCAGTCGTGTCCAACTCTTAGCGACCCCGTGGCCTGCAGCCTTACAGGCTCCTCCGTCCATGGGACTTTCCAGGCAAGAGTACTGGAGTGGGGTGCCGTCGCCTTCTCCGAATATAGTAGTGAAGAGAGTTGTTTTTGTTCTTCTGAAATGTGATTGTTAGTGTCTTATTTCGTACTATATGGCTTTATGGAAATAAATGTCATTGTAATTAGATCAAAGGGATTTATCTGACAGCCTTGTATGACCTTCAGTTTTCTATAGATGAAGTGGTTTTCTCTGGCTAAGGCTGTCACGCCAGACCTGGGTTCTGAGCGTTGTGATCGGGGTCACTTTCACGAGGCCTCCGTTAGCCTGCCTTGTCCCTTGCTGTTGCTTCATCTGTGCAGCATCCTAAGGGGAGCAGCGCACAGTTGCCGGTTTTGGTCTGACGGTCCATCCTGAAGCCTGTGTCACTTCTGACTGTGTTTCAGTGGATCTTTTGCTTCTGCTCATGGCACTGTATCATTTAATCTTGAGTTCTTTTCAGTTGTTGCTAGGAAACGCCGTCAGCATCCATTCATCCTTTAGAATTACAGTCAACTCAAGCTCTTCCTGATCTGAAGAAGAGTGTTATAAGTGCAGAGGCAGTGTCAGAAGACTCCCCTTCAGTTTTGTGAAGGGTCGTCGGGAGTGTGGCTGAGGACTGGAGGAGGGTAGGTAGTAGCGATGCAAATCAAATGTCTGTTAGGGCGATCCTGCTGCTTTAGATCAAGGTATTAATAAAATTGACTCAAACTCTCACCCCTCCTTGCACATTTGAAGAAAGTCCAGTAATCTATCCAAGGATTTGGGGGAAGGGTAGAGTTCACGTTCTTACAGGTTAACCTCTGGCTCCAGAGGTTAATGGCTCCAGTTCTGCTGAACTGCAAAGTGATTTAGTGATACATATTTATATTCTTTTTCATACTTGTTTCCATTATCTTGTTTATCACAAGATACTGAATATAGTTCCCTGTGCTCTAAAGTAGGACTTTGATATTTATCCATCCTATACGTACTAATTGTCATCTGCTAACCCCAAACTCCCAATCCTTCTCATTTCTGTTGATTATTCATTAGAATATACAGTCCTATACATGCTGTCCACTTGTGTCCTACGTCAATATCCATAGAACTCATCCCCTTCTCATATTTTCTTTAAAATTACTTACAATAGATATTTTAGTGTCTAGCAGACTTTAAAGATTTGGGGTGACAGACGGGTTTACGTTTCAAAAAAGATAGGAAACTGAGCTCTTCTCATTTTAACGTACAGAACGATTCCGCTCTTATCTATGCTGTGCACAGCCCTCTAAGGGCTACCTTGTCACTGCCATGTAGAAGGGTCTAGGATGGGGTTTACTGTGTCTCATACAGCGTTTACGGGGCTCACTGTGCTCCAGGCTCTTTTCATGGATTATCTCATTCGATTCTCACATCCATCCTGTGAGGCAGGTACTGTTCTAGTCCATCTTACAAAAGAGGAAGCCGGCATAGAAAGATAAGTGGCTATGCCCAGGGACTTTCAGCTGGTTAATCTTGAACTCAAGTTCCAGCGTTCTAGCAGCCACTAGGCAGAAAGCCAAGCCAAGTGACTCAAACGTGAAACTCGTGGAGCTGCCCACAGCCCTGCCCTGCCCTGGATTTCTTTCAGGTGAGAGACAACCAAGACTCTACCATCAGCCGTATTAGTTCTCATCTCTTTTATTGCAACTGGACCGAATTCCTAGCCAGGACAGACTTATTTGGGGATTAAAAATATAGAACACATGAGACTTCTCTGGTGATCCAGTGGCTAAGACTCTGCACCTCCAGTGCAGGCGACCTAGGTTCAAATCCTGGTCAAGGAACTAGATCCCACCCTGCAACTAAACCTGGTACAAATAAATATATAAACAAATATTAAATGTGTGTATATATATATAGAGAGAGCACATGACCAGTAGTTAAAAATTGGGAGATTACAGATAATATAACCTAAATTTCTACTTTCTCCTAAAAAACAAACCTATCAATACCAGGCCTGTATTACCCTTGGTAACAGTTACGGCAGCTCAGCAACTTGTAGATAACGTGTTACTTGCAGGCTTTTGAGTTTCTTTCACTTCCACTTCTGTCACTTCGTGTCCCCAAGTGTAGCGGCCTGGTGAGCAGAAAGGTGGGGGTACTGTGGGACTGATTTGAACCTTGATGTGTCCACCTGCTTCCTACCTGAGAACAGCTCTGTGAAGAGGCCTTTGTGTTTCTAGATGCTGGCAGCTGTTGACGGGGAGTTTGCAGCTTTGTTCGGGACTAAAGCGGAGGGGAGGGATTTCTAACATACTGGGAGCAGGCTTGCTGCCGTGATGCTGGCTGCACAGGGGGGCAGGACTAGAGGTGTCTGAAGCTGGGGACAGCACCAGAAACCTTGGTGTGAGTGTGAAGGTCAAGGAGTTCCTCTGGTTCCGGGTGGCGGCATTCCCTCCAAGGCCAAATGTGGCCCTGCCTGGGGAGGAGAGTGGGATCTAGACATTATGGGATGAGAAGGGCCTCTTGGGGCCCAGAGGGGCGTGATGGACCCCTGACTCGAGTTTGAGAATCTGTGTTCTCGAGATGCCCCTCCTGGGAGTAAGAAAAGTCCATCAGCAGACCCAGAAGCACTACAATGTCTCACGTGGCCAGGGCTGGGACTATTCTCCTGGAATTGGATCTCATTTCAGTGTTAACTAAATCAAAATGAGGGAACAGAGGGTCGGGCTTGGGATTCCCCAGAGTTTCCTTTCCTGCTGTAATTGGGGCCGTGTTTATTCACTCACTCATTTATATATGCGTGCATGCCTTTCTTCCCCTGCCTCATTGCCACCGAGGACCTGTGGCTGCTTACAAGAATACCACACTTTTAAAAGAATAAGATGGAAGTAAAGAGTTACAGGTGTAACAGGTATGGTTTTTTAGTTCAAAATATCTCTGCTGTATTTTTGTAACAAAAGCCATAGATAAACATTACCGAAAATTTAGAGAACATAAAAAAAAAGAAAACAGATCCACAAAGAATATTCATGATTCCCTAGAAAGATGGTACTGATGAACCTATTTGCGAGGCAGCAGTGGAGACGCAGACACAGCAGACATGTGGACCCAGCACGGAAGGAGAGGACAGGATGAATTGAGAGTGCAGACGGAGACAAATTCATTACCATATGTAAAATAGATAGCCTGCAGGAACATACTGTGTGAACAGGAGCTCAGCCCTGTACTCTGACTGCCTAGAGGAGTGGGATGGCAAGGGAGCTGGGGGGAGGTTCAGGAGGGAAGGGACATACGTGTACCTGTGGCTTATTCATGCTGAGGTATGGCAGAAACCAACACAATATTGTAAAGGGATTATCCTCCAGTTTAAAAAAAAAAAAAAGAATATTCATGATTCCATCATGCAGAGGAAACTACTGGAAACACTTTAAAATATATTTTCTCACTGTTCCTGTGCTGAAATATTTTCATATTTTTGAAAAGTACGGTTGTAACCTCCATGTGGTTTTTTTATTTGCTTTTTTACCCAATAATATATTTTGAACATCATTTAAAGTCAATACACTTTTGGACTCCCCTGGTGGTCCACTGGCTAAGACTCCATGCTCCCTAGTTCAGGGGGCCTGGGTTTGATCCCTGGTCTGAGAACTAGATCCCATGTACCACAACTAAGACCCAGCACAGCCAGATAAATAAATATTTAAAAAACAAAGTTAATACATTTTCATCTACAGCATCATTTTAAGTGAAAGAATAGAATTCGATTGTAGGAATATAACATAATTGTTTAAAGAATCGTCTCATTATCAGCCAAGACTTTGAAATCTGCTGCTACAATCTGACGTAGAGGTTGGAGAATTCTGTTTCAGATGAATGTTTTGGCTCTCTCAGCCCCATGGGCCCATGGCACGAACCAAGGACAACTAGCTCAGGAAGAAAAAAAGATCTACTGAACAGTTATCATGCTGCTGACTCTATTTCACTATTCTCTTCTGGGCACAGTAGAATGTTCTCATTATTCTCTGTCTTCCGTGGCATATGGCTTATTGAGAGTTTCTAGCTGGGTTGCTCTACCATTATTAATTGTATGTCTTCTTAACTTGGGAAATTCTTCAGTGAATGAACAGTCATCCATCTTCCTATGGCTTACTTGAACCAGAGGGACTTGCAGGATGTTAATACAGTGCTGGGTTTCAGGACGAAACCATCTTTGCGAATAAATACAGCAAGAACGTAACAGAACATTAACTCCCTCTTTGCGATGTGCCCCGTGAGTCCCTCTAAGAATGTGGGGTTAAGTGTGTATATCAAGATCCCTCTTTAGAGGTGACCCATGTGAGTTGTCATCGTGAGCCTCATTTCATTTGGTAGAGCAGCTGCCAGCCAGCCGAGCGTGGCCACAGTCCAACCGTGGGAGCCTTTCTCTTTGGCTTATTCTTTAAAGCCTAAGTCACTTCTAGAGAGATACTTTTGCTATTTGCCTTTATCTTTAATTTAGAAATATATATATTAAGTGCATTCCTCCTTTCTCCACACATCTGATACAAGGAGATCTGCTACTGGCTCTCCAGCCTCTAGTTCTCTTCTTTCACGATAACATTATCCTCTTTAAGAAAACCACCACTTGGACCTTTCTCAGCCATGCAGATTTGATGTGAGGGGCTCTATAGCTACCTATGATTAGAACCTGATTCCCCTTCCCCAAGGAATGATGCTGAAGCTGAAGCTCCAGTACTTTGGCCACCTCATGCGAAGAGTTGACTCATTGGAAAAGACTCTGATGCTGGGAGGGATTGGGGGCAGGAGGAGAAGGGGACAACCGAGGATGAGACGGCTGGATGGCATCACTGACTCGATGGGCGTGAGTCTGAGTGAACTCCGGGAGTTGGTGATGGACAGGGAGGCCTGGCGTGCTGCGATTCATAGGGTCGCAAAGAGTCGCACATGACTGAGCGACTGAACTGAACTGAAACACAGTAATTGGTTCAAAGGTAGTCACAGGACTTAAGTAAGTCCAATCAGAGGTCCTTTGATAGGGATTCTGGGACACAGAGTCCCTTCTCTTCTGTTGATGTTAATGAGGAAGCATGTTCCTTTTCCCCAGGAGCTGCTAGTAGGCATCTTGCAGCAATGAGAAGAGCCAGCCTTAGGATGAAGAGAGTAGAGATGGGAAGAAGTGGAGTCCTTTGAGTTGCTGCATCAGATCTGTTTTTTAATGTTTGTTTACTTACTTGACTGTGCCAGGTCTTAGTTGCGGCCCACAGGATCTTCCATCTTTGTTGCAACAGGCACGATCTTTCACTTGCAGCGTGAGAACTCTTAGCTGTGGCAGGTGGGGTCTAGTTCCCTAACCAGGGATTGAACCCAGTCCCCCTGCGTTGGGAGTGCAGAGTCTTAGCCACTGGACCACTGGGGAAGTCCCTACTGGATCAAATTTTGCCCTAAGTCCATTCTACATTTGTCTCTTTCAAATTTTATTGTTGTTGTTTGATCTTTAAGTTGTGTATGACTCTGTGATGCCAGGCTCCTCTGTCCATGGGATTTCCCAGGCAAGAATACTGCACTGGGTTGCCATTTCCTTCTCCAGGGGTTCTTCCCAATCCAGGAATGGATCCCACGTCTCCTGCGTTGGCAGGTGGGTTCTTTACCACTGAGCCACGAGGAAAGCCCTCCCCTTCAAATACATGAGCTGATAAATTCTTTTTCTTTCTAAAGACAATTTGGGAACGATTTCCTAATGCTTACACCTGGCAGATACCTAACACAATTGATACCATTTGTGAACAAACTAACACCTTTCTTTCCGTTGATGGCTTTCTTCTTATTTACAAATTCTTTCTCCTCTATAACCCATGGGTTATCTGCCCATTGAATCCACACCTGCTTCACTGCCTTTCTGCGCCTTTCCTCTTTTCCATGTATCCCAGACATCCAAACTCCCTTTCTTTTCAAAGCTGCCATCCCCTCTCCAGCCCTGGGGAATTTTCTGTTTCTAGGAGTGACAAAGACATAGGACACAATCCCTTCATTTCCTTCTTCTTTTCTTTTCTAGAAGGCAATCACTCGGGACTTTCAGACCTCAGGAATTGGCTGTCACGCACCTCGAGGAAACATTCACGGAAGCAAAATTACAACCACAGGGTGCTTTCAGGGTTGCAGAAAGCACTTGCTATTGTTGTCTTTGAGCTGTAGGGTCTAGTTCCTGGCTGGTTCCAAGGTGTCACCCTTATGTGACATTGAAAAGCTGGCCTGAAATACTTAGCCAAGGAAATTCAAGCTGGTGTCTCTACTACGTCTGGGGACATTCTGAGTTGCAACCTAAACTTGCTTCCTCATTTCTGTGGCAGGTATGAATTCTTTGGTCTCCTTAGAGGAGGAAAGAAATTCCTATGTGATCCCCAGAAATTATTTCTGTGGGCTTTGAGCCACCCTGCACCTACCTGATGGAGATCCCACTTCCCTTCTATAAGAGCTCTCCAAATCTGGTCCTTGTAAATCCTACCCAGTGTAGGTAAAGCCTGTTGTTTATTCCTCAGCATTAAGTCTCTTCCTTCATGGGAGGGGTATCCCGGTTCCTTCGGGGAGCCACCTCGTGCTGACTCTTAGTCATGAGGTTTAGGTGGGAATGCCCTTTGCTCTACAGGTGGGCTTTATTAACTTAAACCAACCAGCAGAGCCCACGTGTGATGACAGTGATCAGTTCAGGATGGGCCCACAATCCCATTAAGGTCATAGAGACATGAGGAAATATTTGCTAAGTTCTCCCTCTAGACCTCAGCCTGGCTAGTGTCATCTCCTGCAACTACCTGGATACCCCCTTGGCCTCAGACCCTGGAAGTCCTTCCTTTCTTTCTTGCCCAAATCTTTCTATTCTACTCAACTTGCCCTTGGTGCTTTTTCAAGATACTAATGTGTATGCCTTTCTAACCAACGCTTGGTTCTTTTACCTTTTGTTCTTGTATCCCTGTTCTAAACCAGAGATAGCAAATAGATTTCATCTCTGTCAACTCTGATCAATAAGTATTAGGACTGAGATCCAAGCTAAGAAAGATTCTGAGGCTGCCCCTGGCTTCAGCAAGAAAGTGTAAGTGATGTCTGCCATGGGCATGGGGTAGAGAGTAACTGTGCTTTTGCTGTCACTGTTCTAAGTCAAGGTCTGAGCCTAGCTCCTCTAACAGTGACATAGCCTTTCAGATGTCTCTCTGCAGCTCCTGGCTCAATGAGTCTTTTCCTGGTTCAGGACTTATACACCCAATAACCTTCTGCTTCTTGTCTAAGGAACACATCAGGTTCATAGTTTTTTTTGCAGACCTGACATGATTGACACACCCTTGGAAAAATGACTTGCTTGGGCCCCTCCTNCAGCTCCTGGCTCAATGAGTCTTTTCCTGGTTCAGGACTTATACACCCAATAACCTTCTGCTTCTTGTCTAAGGAACACATCAGGTTCATAGTTTTTTTTGCAGACCTGACATGATTGACACACCCTTGGAAAAATGACTTGCTTGGGCCCCTCCTTGTCCTATATTATTTGTTGCTTCCATCTGCTCAAGTTTCTGGTGGCTCATTCAGGTGCCCCCATGGTGTTCCTCTCTCCTCCTTCCTAAGCTTCAAAGATCATTTTAGGATTACCAGTTCACAATATCAAAATTGTTTAAACAGGAATAGAGATGATTTCTACCAAGAGAACAGGTGGGCTGTTGATCCCACATCAGTCTCCATCCATGACTAATAAAGTTTCATCCTTTTTACAGACATGGCTGAGCCAAGCTTTATTCACAGTTCTTTCCTTGAAATTACAGCAACATCTTTGGCACTCTAGAAATTCTGATTCCTGCACAAAATCCATTTGTGCTGGCATTTGAGCTCTGCAAATGTCATACTACGTTTTTTTTGTGTGTGTGTCATAGTATATTTATCCTGTTTTTAATGAAAGAGTTTTCTATTCTGTGATTAGAAACCATTTCTTACATGGGTATCCTATGTGGTATGTACTCAGTAGGTGGTGTGTAATCGGCACCAATTTTCAGTTAACATCCCAGTTAAGAGACAGATCTATCTGAAGTCCACTCCCACTCACCTTTGTCAGCAGGTTCTTACTGGTGATTGGAATCGTGATCTGGGGTGCATGTGATATTAGCAGAGGGGTGTGTAGTCTGTGAGCTTCTCAGCTAGTACTCTGAGCTGGGTAAGTACAAAAGGCCTGAAGCCTCCTGTGAGGAGTGGAGAACCCTCATCTCAAGATCCTGCATTTAGATCTCAAGATCCACAGCCACAGAGCCCCTTTTACCATGTAATGTAACAGGTTCCAGGGATTGAGACATGACATCTTTTGTGGGAGCAGTCATTAATCAGGCCACCATAGACCTATAGCTATAGGGGGACGTGCTACTGCAGAAAAGAATCTGCTCAAAATGAATGAGCATGGCATTGTTGTTTGCTTGTCTCACGTTGTAGCTACCAGAAATTAACTGCATATAACCTACACAATCTATGAAAATTTTGGAACATAAGCCACAGTTCTCCCTGAGTCAAACCTTCGTGGGTTTTGCCCCCTGGGATTCATGTCCCCCTCTCAGTATAGCCAGACTGTCTGGGTTCATCTCCTGTTCTGCCCCTAATTGGCTGTGTGGCCTTCGGGAATGTACTGGAACTCTCTGTGCCTTGAGTTCCCTGTACATAAAATAAAGTGATAATTGGACCCCTGCTGCTGCTGCTGCTGCTAAGTCACTTCAGTCGTGTCCAACTCTGTGCGACCCCAGAAATGGCAGCCCACCAGGCTCCCCCGTCCCTGGGATTCTCCAGGCAAGAACACTGGAGTGGGTTGCCATTTCCTTCTCCAGTGCATGAAAGTGAAAAGTGAAAGTGAAGTCGCTCAGTCGTGTCTGACTCCTAGCAACCCCATAGACTGCAGCCCACCAGGCTCCTCCATCCATGGGGTTTTCCAGGCAAGAGTACTGGAGTGGGGTGCCATTGCCTTCTCCA
>SJYA01000722.1:39577-160323 GCA_006410615.1 Neotragus moschatus | reverse complement strand
TAGACCTATAGCTATAGGGGGACGTGCTACTGCAGAAAAGAATCTGCTCAAAATGAATGAGCATGGCATTGTTGTTTGCTTGTCTAACGTTGTAGCTACCAGAAATTAACTGCATATAACCTACACAATCTATGAAAATTTTGGAACATAAGCCACAGTTCTCCCTGAGTCAAACCTTCGTGGGTTTTGCCCCCTGGGATTCATGTCCCCCTCTCAGTATAGCCAGACTGTCTGGGTTCATCTCCTGTTCTGCCCCTAATTGGCTGTGTGGCCTTCGGGAATGTACTGGAACTCTCTGTGCCTTGAGTTCCCTGTACATAAAATAAAGTGATAATTGGACCCCTGCTGCTGCTGCTGCTGCTAAGTCACTTCAGTCGTGTCCAACTCTGTGCGACCCCAGAAATGGCAGCCCACCAGGCTCCCCCGTCCCTGGGATTCTCCAGGCAAGAACACTGGAGTGGGTTGCCATTTCCTTCTCCAGTGCATGAAAGTGAAAAGTGAAAGTGAAGTCGCTCAGTCGTGTCTGACTCCTAGCAACCCCATAGACTGCAGCCCACCAGGCTCCTCCATCCATGGGGTTTTCCAGGCAAGAGTACTGGAGTGGGGTGCCATTGCCTTCTCCAATTGGACCCCTAGCATACGGTTGTTGTGAGAATTGAGTTAATGTGTATAAAGTGTTTTCACACAGAGTGTATGTATCAGCTGTCGTCACTATTACCCAGCTTCATTTGGGGAAATTGTTCCTCCTTTCCTCCAGAATCTGTGTTTCAGAGACAGCTGACTCCACCTTGACTAATCTAACATCTCATCTAAGCCCTCCCTGAATCCGGGATTGGCTGGTCCCATCTCTCCAGAAAGAGACCCTCCTGACCAGGGATGGAGGATGGATCTGGAGGTAATAATTGACTTGCTCCCGATTAACTCTCCCTGTTAAGTCACTGAAAGCTTCTATTCTACAAGTTGAAGTGATCCATTTTATAAAAGAAAATAACCCCAGAATATATAAGTTTGAAATTACTTTGTGAAAGTTCTTCTGTTCTGGCCTAGAAGTGGTAGGGGAGGGCAAGTGCTTCTGAGCCCCTCTCCTGCTGAGTCCCACTTTCCAGGACTACCGTCTCCAGGACTGGTGACTCTTTAGTTCTGCTGTCTTCGTCTCTCATTCTTTTTGTCCTTGTGAAGTTTCCCTATTTCACTCTTTTGTCAGTCGTGTTATTGGGATCATGGAAGGGAGCAGAGATAAAGAGCTGGTGTTCAACCCACTTTAACGAGAAAGTTTATGAGGAATTAAAAAACCTTTGCTGGGAAATGGACTGGCAGCCCTGCTCAGGGCAGCTCTTCTGTTGCGAAGAACTACATGGCTACAGCAAGGAATTATGTAGGAATTACATCAGCAAATCCCAGTAACTGTTTCTGAGGAAATGTGAACACTTAGGAACCCAAATAACTTCAAGATAAAATAGCTCCTTTCTAAAAGAAGTAATAAATTACACACTAAGAACTAATCCCTGTGCTTTGTTCAGTGAGATGAACAGTCATGGCTCTGCAGCCTATAGGCTCACAAATGGAGCCCCTGAGCTTTGGCTTCTACGACCTTACACCCACACTCCTGCTTTGTCTACTTTGGGTTGACCTTGGGGCTCCCAGATGGATACCAGCTCTTTGCCAGGGTTGAAGGCGTGTTCTGGTGGCCTCTTCTTTTTTGTTTTTCAGTCGTCTGTTTTTGCTCTCTACCATGTGAGAGACGGAGGAGTCATAGCGAAACATCTGCCCCTCTCCCACGTCAATCTCCTGCCATCAGCTGCCGCCATGACTACAGAACAAAACCAAGGAGAAAAGAGGATGTGGTTCAGTCATCTGAAAACGGTATTCGAGAAGCGCCACTTACTGACTCGCTCACCTGGAAATAAAACGTCCTGACATTTTGGGAGTCAGGATGAGCTGCCCATTCAGATAATTTTCTATAAATATCTCCAGGCATAGCCCTCAAGCCCCTCTTACTTCACTTCTCCACACTCAGACAACTCACAGAATAAATTATGGTGCCAGGGGAAGAGCCAGATTTTGTGGAAACCAAAGCTTTGCAATTTAGAGAGAGGCAGGCTCTTTCTTTAGAGAAGAGAATGAAAAATTGTGAACCACTAAACATGAAGTTGAATATTTACATGGAATGGGAAAAGGAGCTACAGCAAGTCACAAAATTTTAAAAACTGACAAATACTACAAAAATCTAGAAAAATAATATTATCTTCATTATTTGACGGCTTGACACATCTCTTTAATATCCTTCTCTCTATATTGATTGGTGACATACCTCTGTAAACTTCTTTTTTAATTTTAATATTAAAGAAATATTTAGTTTATTTAATATCCATTTATTTATTTGGCTGAGCTAGGCCTTGGTTGCAGTACATGGACTCTTCCATCTTCACTGTGGCATGTAGGATATTTTTGGTTTTCGCATATAGGATATTTTTTGTTTGTTTGTTTCAGCGTGTGGATTCTTAGTTGTGGCATTTGGGATCTAATGTCCTGACCAGGGATTGAATCCAGGCCCCTTGCATTGGGAGTGTGGCATCTTAGCCACTGGACCACCAGGGACATCCCCATACACTTTATAGCAAAATTACTCAGTCTTTCTTCTAGCCTGGTTGCATAAATATTTTTATTGATATGATAGAAAAAGTTTTTCAGCCTCATAACTGGTTATTGATAAGTCATGTAATTTTTTTAAAATTGTCAGATTTGGGAGATCCTACATCAACTTTCTTTTACATATAAGCTGTAAGAATTCACACATATCTCAAATTCTCTTGCACAGGGACTAGTGTTCAATACTTTTTGAACTGAGGACCCTCATTAACCAGTCTGTCATTGTTTGGGTAGATTATGATGTCAGTATGTCATGCTAGATCAAGAAGAAACAGATATCAAACAATATAAAAGCTGATTCTTTCCTTGTATTCAAAACTTCTCTCTTCTTTGTGAATTATTTCTTTGGATATAATTTGAATAAAAACAGAGGACGTACAATTTGCTTCTTACTGTTGGAATAATTTATACTGATCTTATTGCTTATTTTGGACTCCCCTTCTCTTCCTATTCCTATCCAGCTCCCTTCTGCACCCTGCAGGGCCTCATCACATGTGCGAACACTGCAGTCCATACAACCAAGCATTATCTATAACCTCCAGCAAACTGCTATGCCTTGGCTCCCTCTTGGGCCTAGGAGTGTGTATTCTTATTCCTAAGGGTGTGCATTCCAGTCTTGGAAGTCTGGACTCAGAGGAGAGGCCCATGTAGACCCTGGGAGCTGGCTCAGGACCATATGGACAGGCAATTTTATAGTCCTGGGTACTCAAAGTATAGGCAAAAGGGGAGGGTATAAATTCTCTGTAGGCATAGCCCCAGACCCTGCAGGCTTCTCATCTAGAGGGAATGGTGCAGCAGGAGGAGGCTCTCTGATGTGAGGGCCCAGGGCAGGAGCCCCTGTTGCTCAGGTCCATGGGCCAGTTCTCTGAAGTGCCCGCCCCCACTTCAGGTCCACCCAACATGAGGGCGAGTGTGATATGCCTGTTACTAAAATGTGAGACCATGTTGGACACATTATAGAGTCCTCCTGGTACCTTGGAGGGGCCCATGCAAACAAGGAATTTCTTTGGTTTCACAGTAAGTTACCTCTGTATGATGTGTGGTGATCATCTGGTGATCTAGAACATCTCAAAGGTGGACCTCAGATTTAAATACTTGTTCTATTCAGAGCCAAAGTTTTAAGGGAATCTCTGCACTGATTCTGCACCCTCAGGCCATTCCTTGCCTTTGCCTTGGTCTTCTCTGTATCTTGGGGCTTCCCAGGTAGTGCTAGTGGTAAAGAACCCACCTGCCAATGCAGGAGACATAAGAGACATGGGTTGGGAAGATCCCCTGGAAGAGGGCATGGCAACCCACTGCAGTATTCTAGCCTGGAGAATCCCATGGACAGAGGAGCACGGTGGGCTACAGTCCATGGGGCCTGTAGCAAAGAGTCAGATACAACTGTAGCAACTTAGCATGCATGCTTGCATGCATACCTCTGGAAACCAACACCAACCTGCAGGAAATTGAGGGGGCAGGGGAAAAGCCAGGGTATTTCTCCCTCTCCCTCTCTGTCTAAAGCCTCTTCTCCATGTCTCTAATTCTCACGGGACAAACCTCTTGCTTTGTGGATCCCGCGTTTCCTAAGTGGCCCTGTACCTAAGTTTCATTAACACCACTTCCTCCTTTTGTCTCTCCAGTTCAGTGGTTATCACCCCAAGGACATTTCTATCTAAATCCCCACTCCCTCTATTCAAGGGACATTTAGCACTGTCTGTAAACATTCTTGGTTGTTACAGCTTGGGAGGGTGGTACTACTGGCGTCTAGTGGCTGAACGCCAGAGATAAAGACTAAACATCCTATATACACAGGGCCCCTGATAACAAAGGATCATCTGGCCCAAAACACCAGCAGTCCCCAGTGAGAAACCTGCTCCAGCCTAAAGGCAGTAGTGGCTCCTTCCACTGTCCATTTCGGGTTCGCCTCGTTGTTCTGTTTGGTGCTTAGCTAGCTCTTCCATTAGTAGTAGTAGCAGTGGTGTTAGCTGCTCAGTTGTGTCAGACTCTCTGTGACCCTGTGGACTGTAGCCCGCCAGGCTCCTCTGTCCATGGGATCTTCCAGGCAAGAATACTGAAGTGGGTTGCCATTTCCTTCTTGAAGGCATCTTCCTGACCCAGGGATCGAACCCGGGTCTCCTACACTGTAGGCAGATTCTTTACCACCTAAGCCTTTGGGGAAGCCCATCTCTTGTGTTATGTGTCACCAATCCCCTACATTACATTCCTTCTGTTTAAACACTTAAAGTGGCTTCTGCTTTTTTTTGGTTAAATTGACTAGTGCCTTCCCAAAGTATCAGCTCAGCTTCTTTACGTTTTTCTTCTCTACTCAACTAAGTCAGTGATACTTTCTCTGCCACTCCCCATCTGTATTAGTCAGAGTTCTTCAGAGGAGCAGAACCAGTAGGTGAGAGACAGATATATAAAAGTCCCCTGAACGATTGTCTGCAGGCTGGAGATCCAAGAAAGCCAGTGGTGTAACAGAGGCTGACTTCAAGTCCCAAGAACCAAGAAGTATCATTGTCTGAGGGCCGGAGGAGATGGTCACCCCAGTTCAAACAAAGAACAAATTTGCCCCTCCTTTTCCTTTCTGTTCTATTCATGCTCTCAGTGGATTGAGTGATGCCCACATGTTCTGGTGAGGATGGTCTTCTTTACTCAGTCTTCCATTTCAAATGCTAATCCCTTCTGGAAGCACTCACAAGACATATCCAGAAATAATGTTTTACCAGCTATTTGCACATTTCTTATTCCAATCAAGTTGACATAAAATTAACTGCCACTGTTAATTTTCAGTGAAACCACCTGTTTCACTGTTTCACTCCAGAACTTTATGATTTTCATAGAGTATTTTTTAATTAATAGACTATATTATTTTACAAGGAAGCTCACTCAGGGTTATAAAATGAGCAGAAGAAAATGCATAACTTTCTTTTACTAAATAAAAATAGAGTGCTCAAATTAATATAATCCAATTTCCATTCTTCAGACTACATTATTATTATAAAAATGCATTTGGTTAATTTAATATTACTACAAATACAAAATGTAGATTAATTTAAATCTGACTAAACTCAGGTCTTTGGGGAGTCTTCATTCTCTGTTAGGCAAAATTGAGGAGAGTGATTTTTTTTTTTTTTTTCTGTATTTTAAACATTTTCAGCATAATGGATTGTGTTCAGCTTATGGAGTCCCAAAGCAACAAGAGAAAGGAAATATATCTGGGGCTTCCTGGATGCCAGGGGACGTGCTGTTGATAACTCCCTAGAGTTGCCAAGGCAACACAGCAAAAACTACATGGCTTAAAATGACAGAAATTTACTTTCTCAGTTCCAGAGGCCAGAAGTTCAAAATCAAAATGTCAGCAGGCTCATGCTCCCTCTGAAGGTGCTGAGGAAGGAACCCTTCCAGACCTCTTTCCTAGCTTCTGGTGGGCACAGGCATTCCTTGGCTTGTAGACACATCACTCTAATCTTTCTGTCTTCATGTGGCGTTCTCCCTGTCTTCCCATGGTCTTCCCTCTGGGTATGTCTGCCTCCATGTCCCAATTTTCCTTTTTTCGTAAGGATACGAGGTATATTGGACTAGCCCCCTTCCCCACCACCTGATTACCTCTGTAAAGACCCTATTTCCAACTCAGGTCCCATTTTGAGGTACTGAGAGTTAAGACTTCAGTAAGGGGTGGAGAACACAGTTCAAGTGATAATAGGAGTGGTCACGTGTCTGTATCCTGTAAGATGATTTTTTGAGTGAGGGGAACTTGTATATGCATTCAGGTTCAAGAGATTTATTTTAACATTGCTTTTTAAAGAGTAGTTAAAACTTCTGTTTGTCTTTAGGAAACTTAGTCAACAAATACCTAGTAGGCAGCTACTATGCATTAGGTATTGTGCTGGGTGCAGAGATGAACAAAACAAATTCCCAACTGTAAAGGATCCCACTCATAGTCTAGTGGGTGCCATGAATAGGAAAACAACTCTAACACAACCTGAGAAGTGCTGTATTAGCTAAGGAGGGGATTTGTGGCTCCAATAACACTGAGATGGATTCAGGGTATGGCATCCGCCAGGAGCAAGGGAAAGGCAGTGCAGGCAGGGCAGATCTGAGAAATTGTGTCCACAGACCCAAAGAGCAGGGGCTTCCCAGAGAGGCAGGACTGTCTGTGTTCGCTGCTCACAGGAAGCACAGGCAGAGAAGTAGGGAGTGAATGAGAGCAGATGGAGGCCTTGCTGGGAAGGACTGGGCCATGTGCCCTGCTGAGGCTTTGGTGACGAGCTACTGGATTTTGTAATCAGGGGAGTAACATTATCAGATGTGTTTTAGAAAGATGAGTTTGAGAGCACCACTGTCAAGGGTGGACTTCTGTTTATTTGTCATCATTTAGTTCCTCAGTCATGTNAAGCACAGGCAGAGAAGTAGGGAGTGAATGAGAGCAGATGGAGGCCTTGCTGGGAAGGACTGGGCCATGTGCCCTGCTGAGTCTTTGGTGACGAGCTACTGGATTTTGTAATCAGGGGAGTAACATTATCAGATGTGTTTTAGAAAGATGAGTTTGAGAGCACCACTGTCAAGGGTGGACTTCTGTTTATTTGTCATCATTTAGTTCCTCAGTCATGTCCAACTCTTTCTGACCCCATGGACTGCAGCACGCTAGGCTTCCCTGTCCTTCACCATCTCCTGGAGCTTACTCAAACTCATGTCCATCGAGTCGGTGATGCCATCCAACCATCTCATCCTCTATCATCCTCTTCTCCTCCTGGCTTCAATCTTTCCCAGCATCAGGGTCTTTTCCAGTGAGTTGACTCTTCTCATCAGGTGGCCAAAGGATTGGAACTTCAACTTCAGCATCAGTCCCTCCAATAAATATTCACTGTTGATTTCCTTTAGGACTGACTGGTTGGATCTCCTTGCTGTCCAAAGGACTCTCAAGAATCTTCTCCAACATCACAGTTCAAAAGCATCAATTTTTCAGTTCTCAGTGTTTTTTATTATCCAGCTCTCACATCCATACATGACCACTGGAAAAACCTGAGCTTTGACTAGACAGACCTTTGTCGGCAAAGTAATGTCTCTGCTTTTTAATGTGCTGTCTAGGTTTGTCATAGCTTTTCTTCCAAGGAGCAAGCGCCTTTTAATTTCATGGCTGCAGGCACCAACTGCAGTGATTTTGGAGCCCAAGAAAATAAAGTCTGTCACTGTTTCCATTGTTTCCACATCTGTTTGCCATGAAGTGATGGAACCGGATGCCATGATCTTAGTTTTTTGAACGTTGAGTTGTAAGCTAGCTTTTTCACTCTCTTCTTTCACCTTCAATAAGAGGCTCTTTAATTGCTCTTCACTTTCTGCCATTAGGGTGGTGTCATCTGCATATCTGAAGTTGATATGTACTTCCCTGAAATCTTGATTCCAGCTTGTGCTTCATCCAGTCAAGCATTTAGCATGATGTACTCTGCCTATAAGTTAAATAAGCAGGGTGACAATATACAGCCTTGACGTACTCCTTTCCCAATTTGGAACCAGTCTGTTGTTCATGTCCTGTTCTAACTGTTGCCTCTTGACCTACATACAGGTTTCTCAGGAGGCAGATAAGGTGGTCTGGTATTCCCATCTCTTTAAAAATTTTCCAAAGTTTGTTGTGATCTACACAGTAAAAGGCTTTAGTGTAGTCAGTGAAACAGAAGTAGATGTTTTTCTGGAACTCTCTAGCTTTTTCTACCATCCAACAGATGTTGACAGTATGATCTCTATTCCTCCACTTTTCCTAAATCCAGCTTGTACATCTGGAACTTCTCGGTTCACATACTGTTGAAATCTAGCTTGAAGGATTTTGAGCATTACTTTGCTAGCATGTGAAATGAGTGCAATCATGTGGTAGTCTGAGCATTCTTTGGCATTGCCCTTCTTTGAGACTGGAATGAAAACTAACCTTTTCCAGTCCTGTGGCCACTGCTGAGTTTTCCAAATTTGCTGGCATATTGAGTGCAGCACTTTCACAACATCATCTTTTAGGATTTGGAACAGCTCAGCTGGAATTCTATCGCCTCCTCTAGCTTTGTTCGTAGTGATACTTCCTAAGGCCCACCTGACTTCTCATTCCAGGATGTCTGGCTCTAAGTGAGTGATCATACCATCATGGTTATATGGGTTACTAAGATCTCTTTTGTATAGCTCTTCTGTGTATTCTTGCCACCTCTTCTTAATCTCTTCTGCTTCTGTTAGGTCCATACCGTTTCTGTCCTCTATCGTGCCCATCTTTGCATGAAATGTTTCCTTGGTATCTCTAATTTTCTCAAAGAGATCTTTAGTGTTTCTGATTCTACTGTTTTCCTCTATTTCTTTGCATTGTTCATCTTATCTCTCTGTACTATTCTCTGGAACTCTGCATTCTGATGGGTATATCTTTCCTTCTCTCCTTTGCCTTTCACTTCTCTTCTCTTCTCAGCTATTTGTAAGGCCTCCTCAGAACGATTCTGCCTTCCTGCACTTCTTTTTCTTGGGGATGGTTTTGATCACTGCCTCCTATACAGTGTTACAAACCTCCATCCATAGTTCTCAGGAACTCTATCAGATCTAGTCTCTTGAATCTATAGTCACTTCCACTGTATAATTGTAAGGGATTTGATTTAGGTCATACCTTAATGGCCTAGTGATTTTCCATACATTCTTCAATTTAAGTCTGAATTTTGCAATGAGAAGTTCATGATCTGAGCCACAGTCAGCTCTAGGTCTTGTTTTTGCTGACTGTGTAGAGCTTCTCCATCTTCAGCTGCAAATAATATAATCAGTCTAATTTCAGTACTGACCATCTGGTGATGTCCATGTGTAGAGTAGTCTCTTGTGTTGTTGGAAGAGGGTGTTTGCTATGACCAGCATGTTCTCTTGACAAAACTCTGTTAGCCTTTATCCTGCTTCATTTACTTGTTTCTAAATTTAAAGTTCATTTCCTTGTCCTCATTTTACTAATCTCTCAACAGTTTTCACCAGAATTGACTGCTTCCTTCCATATGAAATAGTTTCCTCTCCTGACCTCTGTTGCTCTGACTCTCTGGTTTCCCTCCTGGATCATGTTCTCTCTTTCTCACTGGCTCTTCCTCTGTGAGCCTCAAGGCTCATGCAAGGACCTTCTCCCTTCTCTTCTTATCTCCCCTCTTTCCTGGATGATCTCCTCCAGTTCATGGTTTCAGATTTGCACCCTAGCCCTGGCCTCTCCCTTAAGACCCAGATTTGTCATCAAACTGCCTAATCCATTTTGTCACCCCCTGAGTCTCTATAGGGACTTCAATCTCAGTATCCTAAATCTGTCTCTTCCCAAGGTGTCCCTAGCTCACTTAATGGCCCACATTTGCCCAAGTAGTTGCTCAGTCCCCAGAGGCAAAATTTATCTTTAATTCTTTCATTTCCTTCACCTCCCACATACAAATCCATCTCTGAGTCTTCCTGGTTCTACAACCAAAATATATCTTTAATCCAGCCATTTATCCCCATCTCCAGTATCATCACAGTCTTATTACATGCTGCTGCTGCTGCTGCTGCTAAGTCACTTCATTCGTGTCCGACTGTGCGACCCCATAGATAGCAGCCCACTAGGCTCCCCCGTCCCTGGGATTCTCCAGGCAAGAACACTGGAGTGGTTGCCATTTTCTTCTCCAATGCATGAAAGTGAAAGTGAATTCACTCAGTCGTGTCCGACTCTTAGCGACCCCATGGACTGCAGCCCACCAGGCTCCTCCGTCCATTCTTGCCTGGGACTTTCCAGGCAAGAACACTGGAGTGGGGTGCCATTGCCTTCTCCAGTCTTATTACCTAGATGACTGCAATCGTCTCCCAACTGGTTGCCCCACGCGTGCCCTTATCCGTTCTGTTTTCCACCCAACAACCCTAATTATCTTATTAGAATTTTTAGCCAGATATATCATTCAGTGTGGAGCTTGAACTACCTTTCTATGGACTGAAGGGCCTACTAGGATCTGTTTCCTGTTTCTCTCTAATCTCACCCTTCCCACCTCTGTCCTTCCTTCTGCTCCTTGAATAAGCCCACCGCTTTCCTGCTTCTGAGCCTCTGCACTTGCTGTCCCCTCTGTCCAGAACCCACCCCTGGATTCCCTGTGTGCCAATCTCTTTCTCAGCCTTCAGGACTTAGTTCACGTATCACCTTCTCAAGGAGGCCTTCCTGGCCGATTCCATCTGAAGGAGGCCTCCACTCTTATAACTCTATTGTATTTGTTTTTCTCTTGTTTCTTCTACCTTGCTTATTTCCATCAGGGCACGTTCAAAATATGAATGTAAGCTTATTTATTTATATTTTGTTTCTTCCTCTTGTCTCTCAACATCATTCCCTCCCTCCATTCCATATTGGGACCTTGTCTGTCTACAATATTTGTTACACAATATGGTACCTCAGGGAGATTTCTAAATACCCACCATCCATCAAGTAGCTCCAATGGTCCCATTGCTGTGCCTCCTTGTTTACACTGTACAATTTCATTTCCCTATCGATCCTGTGGGACTATTATCCCCTTGCTACCAGTGAAGAAACTCTTTTAGAGGGTTAGATGATTCGCTGAAGGCCACACGGCCTCTAAGAAGTGATGGCGACAGGATTTGAGCCCACGTCTGTCTGGTCCTGAAGCCTCTCTCTTTCGACGCTGTTGCCTGCCTCAGTCCCTGGCCCTTAGAGGAGCAGGAAGGAAGAAGTGTGGAGAAAGCATAGCTTACGTTGTTGCTTCTTTTCTTCTTTCACTTGACTAACTTTAGACATCAGCCTTCTGACGCTTTCATGGACAAATGTTCATTGGCCCATCATCCTTTAACTTGGGAAGCTCCTGTCTCCCATGCTATAGGAATCCTGCTCACGCATGTGGTACAGGGAAACTAACACCACCCCTCCCTTCGCCACCCTGAGTGCACGTGTGACCTACGCTGGCCAATCAGAATACGCCTTTCCCAGGTCTCCATCGCATTGTGAGAAGGACCATGTGAGCAGATCCAGGCCTATCAGCATCCTCTCCAGGACATGCTGGAGCTCTAGGGACAGTTGTTCCTTTAGGATCATCATTCATTAGCACCACAGTAGTAAGGAGCTGCAAGTGGCCATCCTAGTCACATAGAGAGAGGTGCTGAAATAGAAGACAGCAGAGCTAAGACATGGATGGAGGAGATAAAATCAGGGACTTAGTAACATAATCTCAGCACTCAATTCTAACCATTTACTTATTTGATTATTTGGTTATT
Source organism: Neotragus moschatus (assembly GCA_006410615.1). Classification (NCBI taxonomy): domain Eukaryota; kingdom Metazoa; phylum Chordata; class Mammalia; order Artiodactyla; family Bovidae; genus Neotragus; species Neotragus moschatus. The sequence continues at coordinate 148,464 of SJYA01000722.1, read as the reverse complement.
GTCTCTCTTCTCCCTAGACTAGCTCCACAAGGGCAAGAATAATTCTTGCTCTTGTTCACCCTTGTCTCCCCAGTGCCCAAGGCAGTGGCTGCCAGTGTTCCAGATAGATCTCAGCGATTGAGAGGATTGATTCTACCAGGAGTGTCTGAGCTCACAGCACAATGATAATATCAAGAGAAATCATTGCTGTCTCCAGCTTTTGGAATGAACTACCAGAATATAGGAGGCTTGATTAAAATTGGAGGAAACTTACTTAATCTTAGAGTCACATTTAACCTTCCGATGTATAATAGGATATGTAATAAGAATAATTTAGGTTATAATGGGTGCGTGTTGAAACTGGGCAGGTATAATGCCTTCTGGCTCTGTTCTTTAGAAATGTGTGTGATGTCTGAGGCACTGTAATTTAATTTGACTTTAATATGTCTTTAAGCACACTGTCAGATTAGAACCTGATTCATCACTCACTTGCAGACTAAAAACAGAGGCTGATACTAGAGGTTACTATCACCTAGCAATATGCTTTTCCTCAAAGGGATAGACGTAATCTGAGAAAGCATGTCACTCACGTCTCTCCAGCGCCACAAGCTGGGTACGCCTGGTGCTTGGCAATTGTTTCAGGATAAAATGACTCTGATGCTGCAGCTGCCGTCATTCAGGAGAGGCCGTTTCCGAGGTCTTCAGAAGATGAGACGCCCGAAAATTTGACCCCAGCTAGCCCTTGATAAGCATTCCCTGTGGACCTCAGTCCCTGATAGCCAGCTGCTTTCTTCCGGTGTCCAGGGCAGCAGTTTAAACAGTGGGGTAGATGGTGGGAAAGAATGACAATTTGGGATTTCTCTCAAATGTTTTCTGGAAAAACCACTTATTTTTCATTGTGTCCTGACTTCCCTCTTGATAACATAGAAATGGTTTATGTTTCCCCTCTGGAGTCTGCCAAGTCCTCAAAGGTCCTCAGAGCAGGGGCAGTAGGAAAATAAAGAGAGCAAACTGTCAGGGTGCTAGCCAGGGGAAGGAGAGGTGCTGACCTCGGATGGCTCAGACCCAGGCAGCGGACTGGATGAACTCAGTGACTTCTGCTTGCTTGCGGCGGGCAGAGTGCAGGACTAGAGTTAGAGATGAGGGAAGGAAGCATTCATCTGTGGAACATGAGACTGTGTGCTGAGGTGTTACCTTAGTAGGTATTACCTGCTTACCTAACAAGTATTGCACGGCATATGGTGTTACCTTAATAAATTGCTATGAACTTTTGTATAGATGAGGAACTTGACTCTCATGGAAGGTAAGTAATGTCTAGGCCAGTAGGTGAAAGAGGCAGCATTCATCTCCAACACCAGCTCCAAAGTGCTAAGCCTTTCCTCTATCCATTATACTGTGCTATCAATACTCATCTGAGACAGAAAAACAAAAGAGATATTTGCCTATGACTGCGGACCCATCCCAGGGGCCCCTGGTTTAGGTAGGAAGGGACAGCTGCCCATGGATGGCTCAATTTCACGGACAACAGTAAGGTTTGGAAAGAACTGAGATCTCACCTTCTGTGTCTTCCGAGCTTTCTTCCTTCAATCCCTTTTGTTATTTCAGGGCCTTCCGTCCCCCTGACCTCCATCCAACTCTCGCTCTGGCTCTACCCACTTTGGTTCTACCTTCTGCTTCTTCCCAACCACAGTCTCTTTCCCTTACAAAACTTATTCATCTGAACCTCCTTTCTTCTGGGCTTGGGAAGTCATTAGTTTGCTTATTTCCTTGACAGGCTAATTCATGCACAAGTATTAGTGGCAAAAATGTGTAACACTTGGAACTATGGGCAGTGTTTAGTAGTTCCTGATGTCAGTAAGACTCACTCAGACAATGTTCTGTCTCATTCAGTAGATCCTGATATGAGCCTTCAATCTGTTCTCCCTGGGGGATTGGGGTAAACTGGGGTGGTTAAAAGAAACACCTTCTTGTAGGCTAGCCATTGTACTGATAACAGTCCACACTTGGAATATTCAGCCAGTTATTCATATTATGACCCACTAACAACACAGAGTGGCCAAGCTTTTCCTTCCTGATGCGCCTGACCACATAAACCTATCCCACCGGATCCAGTGCCTGGTGGCCTCCTGCCTGGCCAGCCTCTAGTTTTCCATCAGAATCTCTGCTCATTCCCTTCCTTCTTCCAGCCAGGAAGCTGTAGTCTGAGAATAGAAGCTCTAAAACTAAGCACGTCTCTATCAGTTGGATAATTTTAGATATTTTGAGCCTCAGTTTTCCCTTCTGTAAAGCGCATTGGGAGCTTTTATGATGATTGAAGATAATGTAACTAAACTACCCCATCAGCCAATCAATCAATGAATCAATCATAACCTTCTTTGAGATATCTTTTTATGGTATATATGCTCAGTGGTAAAGAATCCACCTGCAGTACAGGAGACACAGGTTCAATCCCTGGGTTAGAAAGATCCTCTGGAGAAGAAAAGGGCCACCCACTGCAGTATACTTGTCTGGGAAATCCCATGGACAGAGGAGCCTGCCTGTGGAGCAGGCTTCAGTCCACGCGGTCACAAGAGAGTCAGACACGACCGAGTGACTAAAACAACAAGACGAGATTTGTTTTTCTTGACTGGTTAAATATATGTTTTTGAGATTTTGATTAACATCCGAAAAAACCACTATATATGTGTGTGAATATATATACATGTATATATAAAAACTGTATTAAGCAGGACTATTGGGAATAAGAAATTTTAAATTTAAGGTATTTGACCGACCTGGATGATATTTATTGTTCCTTGTTTTTTGAGGTTTCTGAGGTGTGAGTATTCGCTAATCCCCTTTCATCGTTGTGCTGAGATGACAATATAACCTCAGGGTTTGGAATTCTCTGTGTACTTTTGTTCCTGAGATTTGCCTCCCAGACCTTATCACTAAATACCATGTAGCATGTTATCTGCAGCCCTTTTAGTTTCAGTTAAATATTTCCACAGTGGAATGAACTCATTTCACTCTTCAGATGGTACCCAGCACCAGCTATGGAATAATACTTTCCTTCCCCCACGATGATTATTTTCCAAGGCAATACCACTTGGATCCCAGCATTTCATCTTCTTTGCCATTCCCGACTTGATCTCTAAGGATTTTGATTATTCTCTTCCTCAGATGTGAAGAAGCAGAGATGCTGTGACTAGCAAGTGGGAAAGCCAGGCTTCGTGCTTGGAACCACAGGTTCCAAAGATACAGTGGATGCCTCCTAGCCCCAAGCAGCACCTCAGTCTGTGTTTGCGTGTGTGCGGACTCGGCTGTTTATGTCTGTGGCATTGATCTGTCAAGCAATGACCCTTTCTCCATTCTCTACAGTCCATCTCACTCCATTGGTTTATTAAGCATGAGCACTCTCTGAGCTGTGCTTTGAAAATGAACTCTTAACACTCCTGGGCCTTGCTGCGGGTTCCTCTCTCTGTTCAAACAGAACAGCTGGAAGATGGTTCAATGTTTATTTGCTTTTTTGATTTAGATTGCTTCTCTTTTCCTGAGATCTCAAGGGCACTGTTCAAAAACCTTCTTAAGCAGCAGCCTAGAGGAACATAAGAGCTGTGGGGGAGGAAGGGGAAAGCTAAGGAATGAAGGGTTTGTTGAGGAAGAAGAGGGAGTGGGGAAGCAAGGCTGGTGATTTTCTGGGGCTGGTATGGATCTGAGCACTGGGTTTCTCCCAGTCTGGCCCACTCCTCCCTGCTACTCATCCTCCTATCCACAGGGTTGTACACAGAAAAAGTTATGGGGAAAAAGCATCAAAGTGGGCTTTGCAGTTAGTTACACAGGGCTTTGAATCCATCACTTTTAATCTATTGACCTTTGGGAAGTTACTTAAATGCTCTTATATCTTATGAGGTGCAGTGTATCATCTGGTCTTTGTTTTTGGTGGATTCATGTTGTATGGACTTTTTGAAAAACCTATTCGATGAGGAAGTTATCCTGAACTTGCAGATTCCCCTGACCTTAATTAGTTGGCCTCTATGATTTATGCTGTGGAGGCCCAGCATTTTGAAGGCAAAAAAAAGGACATCTGGTCATCTTACCCCAATCACAGTCATTAATCCCGTCAAGAGCACCTGCCTTAACATTGGCCTCCCTGTGATGTCATTAGGGTCAAATGAAGAACAAGGTGATTCAGATATTATTAATAGCATCTCCATGTTATAGACATGTGGTCTGAGGCACAGGAAGATTAACTTGCCTATCTCACAGCTAGTAGTTAATATAACTAGGATTTGAACCCAGGCCACAAAAGACTCAAGGTTATAGTAAGTAAAAAAATAAAAGTATGGGACTATGTTATTTTCTCTTATATTTAACGTTAGTTTACTTAACTATTTTGCATCTAGGCAATTTTCTTAGCATAAGAAAAATGAGTATTTTGCTGATAGTTTTTCATAATATTTCTCCAAAACTGTTATGGCAGCAGGACACATAATATTTCATGATCAAATTTCCCAACATGGTCCAAATAAGAATATTCTTACAAAGTTATTTTAGGGATCCATTGGTTTTCCCAAGGGCCTCTCCTAAGCCTCTGATATTCACATAATTTTCTTTTGAAGTGCCCATGCAGTTGGTTTTGATTGTATTTGCATTGCAGACTCACGCAATTAGCAGGAGGTACTCTGGCAAAATGTGATCTAAGAGGACATACACTAGCATTAAGAGAAGAAATGTTTTTCGAATAGGAACTAATTTGATATTAGTGAGTATTTTTATCTTAAGATGACCTTTGCTTCCCTATGTAACCTGACAATAGCTGGGACCTGAGTAATGAAGGCTGAGCTAATGAGGACCCTCTGGCATTTCACAGACATTAACTGTCCAACCTCCTTTAGAGAATGGCTGCAGCTTAGCTGATTCAATAAGGGTACTTGGTGCATCACTGAGGCAGACAGGCTGTACGGTGGCCCCAAAGGCTTTTGCCTCCTGGCACCCATGATACTGTGTAATTCTCTCCCTTTGAGTGTGAGTGGGTCCTGAGGTTTCTTTCTGATCAATAGGTAATGGAATGTGTGTGACTGCATGTCTATCAGTTTATTACATAATGTTTTAATGTCCCTGATACTGATAGACCCTCATCCTTGCTGGCTCTGAGGAAACAAGTGACCACATTATGAGCCTCCCTGTGGAGAGGCCCACAAGGCAGAAACTGAGGGTAACTTCCCGCTGACAGTCGGGGAGGAACTGCAGCCCTCAGCCTCACAATCTTCGAGAAGCTGAATTCTTCCAACAATCATGTGAGTTTATATGTGGATCATTCGCCAGGCAAATCTTGAGCTAATATTGCAGCTCCGGCCAAGACGGTGATTGCAGCTTTCAGATGAGACCCTGGAGTAGAGACCCAACAGTCTTGCCTGGACTCTAGGCTCACAGGAACCATGAGATGATAACTGTGTGCTGTTCTGTTTCTGACTTTGAAGCAGTTTGTCATCTAGCAATAGACAATTGACAATACAGTTATCATATTAAAAATCAGTGAGTCATTTATTCCAACATTTATTGAGAAAATCCCATGTACAGAGAACCCTGCACCAGTTCTGGGGATACTGTGGTGAAGAAGAAAAAAATGGATGTTCATGGACCATACAATCTAATGAAATGGATAACTCTGATATTGCGATTTTTTTAAATTGAGGTATAGTTGATGTATTTTTGGTCATCTGATGTGAACAGCCAACTGATTGGAAAAGTCCCTGATGCTGGGGAAGACTGAGGGCAGAAGAAGGTGTCAGAGGATGAGATGACTGGATGGCATCACTGGTGCAATGGAGATGAACTTGGGCAAACTTTGGGAGATGGTGACGGACAGGGAGGCCTGGCGTGCTGTAATCCATGGTGTCAAAGAGTTGGACACAACTGGGTGACTGAACAACAGCGCACTTGATGTACAATATTATATAAGTTACAGGCACGCAGCATGCTGCTGCTGCTGCTGTCGCTCAGCCGTGTCCGACTCTTAGCGACCCCATAGACGGCAGCCCACCAGGCTCCCCCGTCCCTGGGATTCTCCAGGCAAGAACACTGGAGTGGGTTGCCATTTCCTTCTCCAATGAATGAAAGTGAAAAGTGAAAATGAAGTCAGATTCTCCAGGCAAGAACACTGGAGTGGGTTGCCATTGCCTTCTCCAGTGCATGAAAGTGAAAAGTGAAAGTGAAGTTGCTCAGTCGTGTCTGACTCTTAGCGACCCCATGGACTACAGCCCACCAGGCTCCTCCGTCCATGGGATTTTCCAGGCAAGAATACTGGAGTCAGGTGCCATTGCCTTCTCCAGTATGTAGCATAGTGATTTACAATTTTAAAGATTATACTCCATTTATTTTTATTATAAAATATTGGCTACCTAACCTGTGTTGTACAATATACTAATAGCTAATTTTTTAATGCATAACAGTTTGTACCTCTTGATCTCCTATTCTTATTTTGCCCACCCCCAGCACTCCCCTCTGGTAACCTCTAGTCCGTTCTCTACATAGATGAGTCTGTTGCCTTTTTGTCACTACTTTCATTTTTAGATTCCACATATAAGTGATACCACACAGTATTTGTCTTTTTTTGTCAGACTTACTTCACTTAGCATAATACCCTCCAGGTCCATGCATGTTGCTGCAGATAGCAAAATTTCATTCTTTTTTTTTTTTTTTTTTATGGGTAAGTAGTTTTCTGTTGTATGTATACCATATCTTCTTTACCCATTCATCTCTTGATGAACACTTAGGTTGCTTCCACATCTTGGCAATTGTAAATAATGCTGCTATAGACATTGGAGTACATATATGTGATATTATGACTTATGTTAAGGAATATATGTATTTGGTTTTCATTCCTGGCTCCTGGCACAGAGCTTCTAAAACCTTTGGAATTTCCTGAGTGATATGATAGTCTTTTGTTATTCGTAAGGAAACCCTTCTGAGCACACCTGTATCTTTACTAATGAGATAACTTAGGGTGTGCATTCCATCAAGGAATGAGTGGCTTCTGAACTTCACATGCGCAGGCTGCCACTGAGACTTAGTCTCAGATCACCAGGCAAGAAATTGACACCTCTTCTGATTGCTTAATCTAGCACAATGCATCCAGAACTTTTTGGTGAGGGCACCTATAAGATGAAATCGATCCAATCTAAAATGATGGCCTTCTCTTCCTAACAATGTCAGAATACTTTCCCATAGTCCTACAATGCTTTCGGTGTGCCAGCCTGCTCTTCCCAGGTCTGATTTTGATTTCAGGGCATGCTAGAATCGGACTTTAACTGTGGGTTTGGAGTCAGTGAGCAGAGGTAGGGGTGGACCATGAGGACATCCCCTTGCAAGGTCACCACCAAGTGAAGCTGGTGTCTTTGAACAGGACAGGACTAACCTCATCAGGAGGGGCTGTTTTTATTGATCCAGGGAGTTCGGTTCTGGGACTTTAGATTTGGGGGCTATCTGACACCTCCAAAATATGTCCATTCCAATACTCAGGGCAAGAGTGACTTTTTCCCAATAAATGCCCTGAAAGACCTGGTGAGACTGTGAATTCAGTCTGTTTTACAATCCATCGATCTTCAGGCTCTGTCTCTGCCTCTGACTTTTCAGCTTCATTAGCTCTGTGCCTTCATGAGATGAAAGAGTATTTTAGGGAGGTCATAGAAGCTTTCTCATTCACTGACCATGCTCTGAAGTGAGAATTAAACTCCTAAGCCCATGTTTGTTTGTTTTTTTCTTTAATTTTTTTTTCTGTGATTAGATGGAACTTCTCACCTGAGAGCCTTTATATGCCTTCCTTCTCTACCCACCAGAGCCCTGCTTTCACTGACACTTCATTCTGTGCAACAGTAGTTTTGCCACTGGGTGTGTGTGTGTGCTTGTGCTTAGTCGTGTCCGACTCTTTGTGGCCCCATGGACTGTAGCACACCAGGCTCCTCTACCCGTGGGATTTCCCAGGCAAGAGTACTGGAATGGGGTGCCATTGCCTACTCCAGGGGATCTTCCCAACCCAGGGATCAAACCTGTGTCTCCTGCATTGACATGCTGGTTCTTTACCACTAAGCCACCTGGGAAGCCCCAGTATGAACATAACTCATAGTATAATCAAAATGCACTTTTATGTTTACCACCAACTCTTTCAATTTCATTCAGGGATGGAGGAGGAGAGGTGATCTTCCTCTCCCCCCAGATGAAACTTCTGACAGCTTCTCTTGTTCTCCCCGATGACCTTCACCTCCACCTGCTAGCTACCATTTTCTTTTTCTCTCAGATTTAAAGATAGGGTAAGATGAGAGGGAAAGAGGCCAGTGAGTTATGACTTGATCTGTGGCTTCATGTTCTCTGGGCCTTGGAGATGATTAAAGCTGGTGACCCCCAGGGGGTCGTAGTTTGGCTCAGGAGGATTCTTCCCTCAGCGTACTGGCCTAGGGATTTTGGACACTCCCTGCTGTCCTCCTCTCCTGCAATTCCCTCAGTAGGACAAATCTCTGTTCTGGGTGGTTCCTTTCAACTCTTTCCTTAGCCCCTGGATATCCAACTGTACATGCTCAGCTTTGATTGTCAAGATCTAAAAAGACCTATCGTTAGGATCCAAGGCTTTCTCCTGTGCAACCCGCAAGTAGTCATGGGAAATCTCCCTTGGCCCCAGCAAGCTCTGAGCGTGCCCGATGATTCCAGCGGGGCTCCTCCGGGGTCTGTTCTCTCCAGAGCACTTAACCAGCCCTTCTTTTTTTTTTTCCCCCCCCCCCNAAAGACCTATCGTTAGGATCCAAGGCTTTCTCCTGTGCAACCCGCAAGTAGTCATGGGAAATCTCCCTTGGCCCCAGCAAGCTCTGAGCGTGCCCGATGATTCCAGCGGGGCTCCTCCGGGGTCTGTTCTCTCCAGAGCACTTAACCAGCCCTTCTTTTTTTTTTTTCCCCCCCCCCACTTTTTAATGCTTTATTCATTGATTAAAAGAATATACATTTAACATAAACCATACAACATCAGTCATCAGATCAAACATTCAGATGGTTTCCTTACAGTTTCTGTCAGGAGTTATTTTATCTGATCACATTTATAAGATAAAATCTCACCACATCTAAACCAGCCCTTCTTAACATTCAACATTTTGTTGGAGAAACTGGATTTCATTCCATGACTAGATCGCACTTTCTTGGTCATTAGTCAGACCCTGGTCTTCCATGTCTTCCAGCTGCAGGAGGCTGCTGCAACTTACTCAGTGGTCTCCTAGAAATTTCTTTCATCAGGCTTGAGATTAGGAGATAGCACCAAGCACCCTCCACCCTTGTCCAAAGGAGAAGAGACTTCGAGCTGAAACCTCTTCAAAAAAGATCTTCTCAGCCATTTTCTCCAAATAATCTGAGCCCTGTTTACATCCTTGATTTCTCTGAGAAGCTCAGGAGATGTGGGGCAGTTTTTTCAGCCCTACAGATCCTGCCTAATAGTGGGGAGATTGGGGAACAGGGGCCGGCCTCACTCTAACTGTGACATCCTGAGATATAATCTAGTGATGTGTCTGTCTAAACTAAGAAACAGCATCATCCTGACTTGTATTGCAGTAGTTTTCCTGACTCTTTTACCACTGGGTGCCACTGTTTTACCTGCATCCCATCCTTACTGCTTTATTTTTTTTTAATTATTTTATTTATTTACTTTTGACTGTGCTGGGTCTTTGTTCCTGTGCAGGCTTTCCCCTAACTGTGGCAAGCAGGGGCTTGCAGTGGCTTCTCCTATTGTGGAGCACTGGCTCTAGGGTGTGTAGGCTTCAGGAGTTGCAGTGCGTAGGCTCAGCAGTTGTGGCTCAGGCTCTGGAGCACAGGCTCAGTAGTTGTGGTGCATGGGCTTAGTTGCTCTGCAGTATATGGGATCTTCCTGGACCAGGGGGTTGAACCTGTGTCTCCTGCACTTGGAAGCGGATTCTTTACCACTGAGCCACCAGGGAAGTCCCCTTACTGCTTTCTTAGCCAACCAGGTCATCTCATCTATCCCAGATTCCTAGTACCTTGTGATCTCTTGCAAAGAAAGAATCCATTCTATCTAGTTTCAGTAGAACTTCATTACATGGTATTAACTAGAATTTCTGGGAAGGCCAACAAAGCCTGCATGTCAAACAGTCAGAAGCAAAGCATCCAGGAGAAATGTCCAACGACATCCCAAATATCTGAACACACCATTGGAGTGTTCTAGCAGAAGTCCTGCTGTGGCTGCCAGGCAGGGGATGCTCAACATCTATAAAGCCTGGACCCACTGCAGTTCCTGCAGAAAGGCAAATTCCCCAGGGCCATACTTACCAGGAGAATAATGTGTAATTTTTTTGCTTGTATTTCCAGTCTTGCTTAGGTTTGGGGTTTATTGGAATATAATCACATGTCTATATCCTAGCAGCAAAGGGTTTCAGGATATGTGTTATCTTTTTTTTTTTTTTAACCTATGGAAAGGAGAATTCACAATATAAAAGAACTACCAAGAAAAGATGTGGAGCAGACACAAATATCAAATGTCCATTATAAAACTCTTGGGACAAAAAAGTTTATGGTCCCAATCAATAAACGATTTTGATTAGATAAAATAGTCAAAAGACTTTCTTTGTACCTTTTGAATTTTGCGTATAATACCCATTCACAATATAAATTAAGAAGAATTTAAATCCATTTGAGGCTCTTCGCAAGGACCATCTTCTTATTCTGTCTCCTCTTAGGCTGCTGAAGTCTTCTAACATCTTGCACTGTCATTGTTCTTTAACATTGTTGACTGTTCTAACTGACCCTTTGATAGTCTTTGTTCCTGTGTTGTTACAGTTAGTTCTTGTGTTGTTACAAACGTAAATGAGGTAATGCAGTTAGAACTCTTAGCACAGTGCTTGGCACATAATGGGCTTCCCTTGTGGCTCAGCTGGTCAAGAATCTGCCTGCAGTATGGGAGAGAGACCTGGGCTTGATCCTTGTGTTGGGAAGATCCCCTGGAGACAGGAAAGGCTACGCACTCCAATATTCTGGCCTGGAGAATTCCATGGACTGTATAGTCCATGGGGTCGCCAAGAGTCGTACATGACTGAGCGACTTTCACTTTCACTTCTTGGCACATTGTAGGTCATCGATACTGGTAATCCTCCGCCTTGTGATTCCCTAATATTTTTGGTTATTTTTCAAGTCTTAATTATAAAGAACTCACTGAGATATAGTAGGTGCATTTGAGGGCTTTTTCCAGTTAATGTCCCCACAACTTAAATATGAAAGCTGTGATTTATAATAAGAAATATATATTGGGTCTTTGTCCTCCTTTCTGGCACTGAGCTCCTAAAACACTTGGGCTTCTCTAAGTGATAGAGGTGTCTCAATATTCACAACAAACTCTTTTGAGCCAAGCATGAGTTTATATTCATGAAGTGACTTTTGGAAAGCACCCAAGGATGGACGGTGGTTGCCAGGGGAATGGACCACAGCTGTCTGGCCTATTTTGGTATCAACTCTGAACCCATCTATATGTGGTCTTATCTTTCAAGCATCTAACCCCTTCTCTGAAGAAAGGGACTTTCAGTCCCTCTCCTGCCCTCTGCCTCTGGAGAGGAGAGAGGAACTGGAGGTTGAATTGTTCTCCAGTGGTCAAAGATTTCATCAAGCATGCCTATGTAATGAAGCCTCCATAGAAACCAAAAGGACAGGGTGCGTTCACTGCTGCAGCCTGGGTTTAATCACTGCTTGAAGAACCAAGATCTCACAGGCCATGCAGTGTGGCAAACAAACACATAGAAAAACCAGAAGGATGGGATTTGGAGTTTCCAGATTGGTGATCACAGGGAGAGGCTAGGAGACTGAGCCCCTTCCCACATCTCTTGCCCTATGAGTCGTTTCCATCTGGCTTTTCCTGGGTTATATCCTTTCCTAATAAGCCAGTAATCTAGCAGGTAAAATGCTTACGTGAGTTGCTCTAGGAAGTTAATCAAACCCAAGAATTCGGTCACAGAAACCTGTGATCTCTAGCTAGTAAATCAGAAGCTCAGGTGACAATCTGAACTTGTGATTGGCATCTGAAGCTGGGGGTAGGGAAGAGGGAGTGTTTTTGACTGAACCCCTTAACCTGTAGAATCTCACACTGTCTCCAGGTAGATAGTGCCAGACATGAGTTAAGTTAGGACACTCGGGACCCAGCCAGTGTCTGCTGAAAATTAAGGAATTACTTGGTCATGTCAAAACGAAAAACCCATAGTGAAGACACTAATTCATCCTAGGTCAGTTAGACTTCCTAGAGAAGCGGTTACATGCTTGAAGGATAAGATCGCATACAGATGGGGTCAGAGTTGGCACCAAAACAGTCCAAAGGTACACATACTGGGTAAAGAAAGAGCTAGCAGAAGTCGGGACACTGTGAACTTATTCCGGTATCACATCTGGTCTCTCTAGTCAGTTTGTCTTAAATCTCTGCCTGGCTCTTACTAGCTTTGTGTTCTTAGGCAAGTTACTTACATTCTCCAGACTTCTGTTTCTTTCCTTCTCATTTTTAAAAATTATTTCTGTTTACTTATTTGGTTGCAGCGGTGTTAGCTGAGACACGCAGGATCTTTTAGTCCAGCACACGGAATCTGCTGCTGCAGCACGTGAACTTTCAGCTGGGAATGTGGGTTCTAGTTGCCTGCCCAGGGGTCAAATGCAGCCCGCTTGCACTGGGAGCCTGGAGTGTTAGCCACTGGACCACCAGAGAAGCCTCGAGCTTCTGTTTCCTCATCTGTGAAATTGGGAAAAATGACAGCTGTCTCAGAAGGTTTTGTTAATTGCTTTGAGTGATTCCTGTCACATAGGAAGTTTGATTTCTGGATTTCATTTACTAGAAAATTTATGTTTGAGAAACATTTTAATTCCCCAAGTCTGCATCTTCCAATGAATTAATGATCTTGCATTTTATGTCTCCTGAGTGTTATAAAAATGTCTGTAAACATAGTTAGGATGTTATAAATGAAGATTTTTATAACTCATCAACTTCAATTTGAAACTCAGTATTATCACTTATAAGAATGAAAGAGAACCGAAGATCGGAAAGATGTATTAAGGATCAATTTAGTTCAAAGTTTCTTTAGAGGGAAAGTTTCTCTTAAGGCTAGGTTGACATCCATCCATTCCATGGGTGAATTGATTTGCTATATGTTCAGTCAGGTTTATCCCAACCAGGCTGTGGAAAATGTGTCATTTCACAATTGGGTCAAGCACTCCATGTGAAGTGCAGAACTGAAAGCAAGGTTATAAAAATGTCTATCTACTTCTTTCCCAAATGAGATCGAGAATAATTGACAAGATCTCTGTGGCTAACGACCCAGAGATCCTAACTTTATAAAGGGGACATTCAGACTTGTAACCCTGGAATATAAGCTTTCTATTGTCCTCTTCTGCTTTGTTGAGTTAGTATGAAAATCTCAGCATACTAAATTATAAACTATTTCTTTTAGTGGATGACATTTCATAAACATCTTGTGAGTTCTAGACAAGGCTTTGAAGGAAAATCCCATAGATAATTCCAACTTAGTTTTCCTAGGGTTATTTTATTTCTTCACTTAAAACCATTTTTAAGTAGATCTAATTCCATGACCTTCAATTCCCTCAGATTTCCCTGGCCGGGGGGTCGCAGTGGGGGCCACTAATGGTGATAACCCACATTTTGCTGAATTCATCTCACATCTTCAAGTTTCAGAGCCCTGAGTGTCCCCATTCAAGTCTTGTTCAGTTATTTTTGTGATTCCCCAGTGACTGTATTGCAAACCAGTCTGTCCACTGCCGTTACCAAGGGACATTCATGACGTCTTCTTCCTGTGCCCTGATCACCTCTCCTCAAAGGTATCTGTTGCCCACTGAGCCATTTGGGGAGGGTGCGTCTCTGTGCCCATGCTGCTGGTGTCCAAGGTGAAAACGCTGAGGACTGTGCCAGGAATGCCCTCTCTTCTGTGATCCCCAGACAGCCATCCTGGAGATGCCAGAACAGCCCCATGTTCCCGGGAGCCCTGAATGTGCCCCATCTGCGTCCCTTACAGAAGATGAAGGCTCTGCCCTGGGTGGCGCTTGGCCACTGGGACCCGGAAGCTGTGCTTCTGCAGGAGGGAGGCTCCGTGAAATAGAGGCTTCATCATCTGTTTGCAGCTTCTCCTGATGCATTCACTGCTCAGACACGCATCCCCCGGGGTAGCTGGGCCAGGCTCCCCAGTCCTCTCCCTCTTCCAGTCTTTCCTTCCTCTCATGCAAATCATCTTATGTAAACAGATGCCTTTTCTTTCAGTTCATCAGTGCATTTGTTGAAACTCTTTTGGTTTCAAATAGCAGACACAACTTGAGCTGGAAGTGAATAAAGGAACTGGATTATAAAGCTCTTGGAGGGTCTGGAGAAGTGAACCGGCAGGACTGCAGCTGGGCTTCAAGAAGAAACTAGGAGACCGAAAAGCTACCGTAACGTTTCCTTTCCTCTCCAGTTGACTAACTTTCCCTGATCCCTACTCCACAAGGAGCAAAACAGGCCTCTATGTGTGGGCTTTGATGGGGAAAAGCAGTGAACTGGGGGTTGGCCGTTTGTTTTCAGTTGATCTATTTACTTTCACTTCTGCAGCGCTGGTCTCTGTTGCTGTGTGCAGCTTTCTCCAGTTGGGATGAGCTGGGGCTGCTCTTTGCTGTGGAGCACAGGCTTCTCACTGCAATGGCCTCTCACTGCAATGGCTTCTCTTGTTGTGGACTACAGGATCTAGGCCCAGGGCCTTCAGTTGCTGCAGCACGTGTGCTCAGTGTCTGTGGCACACAGGCTTGGTTGCCCCATGGCATGTGGGAGCTCCCCAGACCAGGGATCAAACCAATGTTCCCTGCACTGGAGGTGGGATTCTTAACCATTGAGCCACCTGGGAAGTCCCCAACTGGTCATTTCTGCAGCATAGATGATGGTGAAGGTTGGGAGTAGGGAAGGGGCCTGATGTAGATTTGGGATGTGGGCGAGGGCCAGGTCAAGGTTGATTTTGGACAGGTGGGAACTTTACTCTGAGGGCAATGAAGGGCAGAGCCACTGCAGAGTGTAGCTTAGAGCAAACAAAATTTTACTGTAGTTCGATCACACCAGTGATATTCAGAAACAGATTTGAGGGAGCAAGACCAGAGACAGGTGGACTAGTTAGGACACTATTGCAATATATATTCTTGGAAGGAAATGCAGAAATCCTGTTGGAAGCAGGAATAAAAAGAAAGGAAGGACTAGAGAACTATTTAAGTAGAATCCACAGGAGTTGGTCATAGATTGGCTATGAGAAGAGGAGGGGAAATTCTAAAGTGAATTCCAGGCTGTTGGTCCTGAAGACTGGCTAAATGGTGGTGATGTTGACTGAGATGGGGAATGTGGAGAAGGAGCAGATTTTATTTGGGGGGAAGATGAAATGGCACCCTCTCCACAGACTGGCTGATACTAACTTGATTACACATAGCAGATGAAGTCAACTTTGTGTTTGTTCAGTCTGAGATGCATAAAGGATGCTCAAATGGTGACATCCAGGAAGCCAAGGACATTTAGTTCTGTCCCCCTTGGAGAATCAGCACTAGAAATTGATGGTAGATCTGGGACTTGTCAGCACAAAATATGGGCATTCAATCATGATGCTGAATAAAACCCAAGGAGAGCATGTGGTAAAAAGAGCAGCTGACACAGGATGGAAGTCTATAGACCACGAGCAGGTAAAGGGAGGGGGCAAGGGGACTGAGGACGAGAAGCCCATGAGGAGACAGAGAAAGAGATAATTAGCGGTGTTAAATATAACAGAGAGGGCCGATGAGATGACTCAAAGACGTCCATGCACACGTGTATCCAAAAATCAACCTACTGTATTTAGCATGCTCAGGCTCTAGAGCCAGACTTACATACGTATGTATATAAGTATACATAGTGCAAGTTGCTCAGTCTTGTCCAATTCTTTGCAACCCCATGGACTGTAGCCCGCCAGTCTCCTCTGCCCATGGGATTCTCCAGGCCAGAATAGTGGAGTGGGTCGCTATTCCCTTCTCCAGGGGATCTTCTGAACCCAGGGACTGGACCCAGGTCTCCCACTTTGCAGGCAGATTCTTTACCATCTGAGCCACCAGGGAACCCTGTATATAGATAATAAAATAAATATTGTCATGTGTCAGCCACTCTTCAGGACTCCAGGGGTACAGCTGTGAATAAGATAGACTAAGTCTCTGCTCTTATGGAATTTCCATTCTGTTTCGAGGTAAGAGGAGTACAGGCTGCAAAAACAACAACAACAAGGAACAAGAAAATAGCAGATAAATTCTAAAAAGAAAAGGATGACATGGTGGGAGGCTGGGTGAGATGGAATCATGTGGGTGGGTGGTCAGGGAAGGCCTGTCTGCAGAGGTAACATTCATGCTGGAACTTGAGGACAAGTCTGGTTGGACCATGAGAAGTCACAGGGGCAGAGAGTTCCAGGTGAAAGATGGACATTATGCAATGACTCTGAGATAGCCGATTTGGTCGAGGCACATTTATCTGTTATCATGACCTGCGATCTTTTCACTATACCTCATGATCTTTCTGACACATCACACTGATGAAGCCATGGGCAAACAGAAAGTCCTAAAATTTATGTGGCAGATGCTGTAAATTGACTCAGTAAACTCATATGGCAACCCCTTTCTGTCAAGAAACCTGAAATCTACATTCTTAGACTCCCTTGCAGACAGACTGAGATGTGTGACAGTTTCTGCCCAACTTATGAGGCCTAGATGCATGACGGCAGCTAAGTCCAGAAAGAGAGAGGGAGGGAGGGCAGGAGAGCACATTCTCTGTAAATCTCAGGGGTAAAAGCACTTGGTTCTTTGTAGGCTCGTGTTAAAACAGCTCCGTGTTGTGGCAGGGCATTTTTTTCTGGCTGCATTGCATTCAAGCTTGGTTCTTCCCAAAGATTTTGTGAGCTTTTTAGCTTCTTTCATGTTCTTATTTCTACTTAAGCCAGCCTGAGTGAATTCTGTTGTCTGCAACAAGACCCTTAATTTATATAATGCCCTACTAATTCTGAAATCTCAACAGCTTCTTAGCCTCTTCTCCCAGCCCCTCCCCATCTCTTTGGTAAATCTAGCTGTTTTTCTGAGAATAGGAATCTCAGCCTCACTGCAAAACTGGACCTCCTCAACTGAACCATGCAAGATGATTTGTGAGCTGTTTAATCAAGTACTTCTGGGTCTGGCATTGATCTTGGAGAAGTAAAGGCTGTAACAGTATACAGATATTCCTTTGTCATAGGAATATGCAATCCAAGACTTAAAATGAAAATAATCATTATCAGTTCAATTCAGTCGCTCAGTTGTAAGGCTCAGAGAACCGCACTCTGAAAAGGACACAAGGGACAGCCTCTAGTGGACTGACAAAGTTTATTATCTAACTGCACAGTTTTATAATTCTCAGGGAATAGAGCATAAGGTAGACTTGCATGTAGCCATTCCAGGTAAACATTAAAGCATTTAAGCATAAAATACAGTTCCCATCACCCAAGACATAACATAGCTTTGGCGAAACTCTAAAGGGAGTCTTATCATGACACAACAGTCCTTGCTCTCAGAAACAGGTGGTCAGAGGAAGCCTTCGAATGCCTCAAGGCTGGGCGTATAACCCTTCATTATCCATTCCCAGCCTCAGGCACTCGGTGAACACTCATAACCCTTTGTTATGCTTGTTTCAGCTTCCAACCTTGTCATGAGTGGAGGAAATACATTTTCAGTATTTGCTTAAAGCCTTCTAGCTCCTCCACACTCAGTCGTGTCCGACTGTTTGCAACCCCATGAATCACAGCACGCCAGGCCTCCCTGTCCATCACCAGCTCCCGGAGTTCACTCAGACTCACATCCATCGAGTCAGTGATGCCATCTAACCATCTCATCCTTGGTCGTCCCCTTCTCCTCCTGCCCCTAATCCCTCCCAGCATCAGAGTCTTTTCCAATGAGTCAACTCTTCACATGAGGTGGCCAAAGTACTGGAGCTTCAGCTTTAGCATCATTCCTTCCAAAGAAATCCCAAGGCCGATCTCCTTCAGAATGGACTGGTTGAATCTCCTTGTAGTCCAAGGGCCTCTCAAGAGTCTTCTCCAACACCACAGTTCAAAAGCATCAATTCTTCGGTGCTTAGCTGTCTTCACAGTCCAACTCTCACATCCATACGTGACTACTGGAAAAATCATAGCCTTGACTAGATGGACCTTAGTTGGCAAATATAAGAATATATAAAAATGGTTAGAGGATGATGACCAGAAAATAGCAATAGCAGTAGTTTACTCATTTAATGAATGTTTACTCTGTGCTAGATAATAAAATAAGGTAATTACACAAATTCCTGAAGTTTATCGTCAAAGTCCTATGAAAATAAAAGTGTTAGCTGCTCATTCATGTCTAATTCTTTGTGACACTGCAGACTGTAGCCTGCCAGGCACCTCTGTCCATGGAATTCTCTAGGCATGAAGACTGGAGGAGGTTGCCATTCCCTTCTCTATTGGATCTTCCTGACCCAGGGATTGAACCCAGTTCTCCCACATTGCAGGCAGACTCTTTCCCATCTGAGCCACCAGAGAAGCCCTGTGAGGCATGTATTATTATAATGCACTTTTAAAGATGAGAGAACTGAGGCCAAGTCAGTTCCCAAAGGCACACAGCTTTTCTCAAAGGCACACAGCTAGTAAGGAGTGGGGGCAGGATTACAACTCCCAGTCTAGCTCTAGAACTATACACTTAAAACCATGCGCTTGCTGTTTGCTGCACACTGAAACATATGTTAGCTTATGTAATCTTCTCAATGATCATGTGAAGTGGATACTATTTTTCCAACTTAATGGATAGGGAATTGAGTCTCAGGAAGACCAGACGATTTTCTCAATATTCTAGAGCTTTTAGTAGAACTACAGTTTGAACCAGCATCTTCTGCCTTTTAGCCTAAAGTTCTTTCTCCTAAACCACACTTCTTTTCCAATCTCACTCCCCAACTTTAGTCTGAACTCAGCTGCGTCATTCAGACAGCCAAAAATAACAGCGGTATAAGCAAGCATGGGTTGTACAAGAGATCAGAAGGAGGCAGTCCAGGTTGGTATAGGAACTCTACACATGCAAAGACCCAAGCTCCTTCAGGTGTCCCATCCCTCCATCACTTAGGTATAGCCTTCATTCTCATGGTCTAAGATAGCTACTTGGAACTCTAGCCATCATTACCATGTTTTAAGTAGTAGAGGAAAGGACACAGAAGAAAAGGCCAGATAACATTATCTAGCTTTCTTTTAAGCTTCCCCAGAAACTGCTACATTTGACTTCTGCTTAAGTCTTAACAGGCAGAACTGAGCCATAAGGCCATAATAGCTAATTGCAAAGGAGGCTGAGAAAATTAGGAGTAGCTACATGTCCAGCTACAAATAAAGTGGGTTTATTATTATTATTAATGTAGAAGTGAAGTGAAGCTCAGTTTTTCTTGTCCAACTCTTTGTGACCCCAGGGACTATATAGTCCATGGAATTCTCCAGGCCAGAATACTGGAGTAGGTAGCCTTTCCCTTCTCCATGGGATCTTCCCAACCCAGGGATCCAACCCAGGTCTCCCTCCTTGAAGGCAGATTCTTTAGCAACAGAGCCACAAGGGAAGCCCAAGAATACTGGAGGGGGTAGACTATCCCTTCTCCAGAGGATCTTCCCAAGCCAGGAATCCAACTGGGGTCTCCTGCATTGCGGGCTGATTCTTTACCAACTGAGCTATCAGGGAAGCACATTAAGGCAGAAGGAAAGTTGACAAATAGACAGCTAGTTCTGCCTACCTCTTTTGGAGTGATTCTTTGAAGGCTGCTGTAGCTGTCAGTGCGGCTTCCTAGGTGGCTCAGTGGTAAAGAGTCCACCTGCCAATGCAGGAAACTCAAAAGAGGCGGGTTCAATCCCTGGGTCAGGAAGATCCCCTGGAGGAGGAAATGGCAACCCACTCCAGTATTCTGGCCTGGAGAATTCCATGAAAAGAGGAGCCTGGAGGGCTACAGTCCGTAGGGTCACAGAGTCAGACATAACTGAGCAGCTGAACATGCATGCACATAGCTGTCGGTAGCTCTCTCTGAAGGCTCCTAGCTGTCCTAGCAGAAACAGATGACACAATCAGAAGAATTTAACTGAAAAATTAATGGAGAGATGATTTTCAAGGATTTGGGACAGATTAAGGAAAGACTGAAGGGAGGAGGAGAAGGGGCTGACAGAGGATGAGATGCTTGGATGGCATCGCTGACTCGATGGACATGAGTTTGAGCAAGCTAGGGCAGTTGGTGATAGACAGGAAGGCCTGGTGTGCTGTAGTCCATGGGGTTGCAAAGAGTCAGACACTACTAAGCGACTTAATTGAACTGAACTGGACTGAAGGGAACCATCAAAGGATGGCTAGATATCTGGAAGCCAGCAAGAGAAGGCAGCTGCTATTAGCCCTGGACCCAAGAGAGAGGGGTCAGAGACTGAAGACCGCAGGCTCTCCATCTTGTCCTCCTGTCTTTTACAAGCAGCTGCCTGGATCTAACCTGAGACCAAGGGAGCCTGGTGAGCCCAGAGACCAGCCTTCAGAGCAGGGAGAGGAGGGCAGAGATGGTGTGGGACAAATAGGGAATATCCAGCATAGTCACCTCTGCAAGGTGCCAGCCTGTGTCCTTCCACACATCAGGGAAGGGGGCTGGCCTATATGGCGAGAAGATCTGCAGCAGTTTGAGTGCAAAGACTGTACCTTCCAGCCTGGGTACAGGAAGGGAGAGTCCCGAGCTGTGGCTTGGAGGTGTTTGAGGAATGCTTTCTTAGCTCAAGACTCAGTACAGAAATAAGACCACAGTCTGTCCCCTCTTTGGCCATAAAGGGCCAGGAATGTTATCTGCTTTTTCTCTTTGCAGTATTATGGCTCTGAGTGAACCCCAGTATGAGTGGGCGTGGGTTCCTGCTCAGAACCCAAGTGCCTCTGAGGACCTCCTAAACCTGCATATGTAGGCCGAGAAGAGCAGGAGAACTGGGAAGCTGGGGAGATCTATCTGATCAGATTTTTGTCTCCCCTGTTATCTTATATTGTGCTATTGTTTTATTTTCTTAATTATTTTAAAAGTGTTTAATTTCATATTGGAGTATAGTGCGTTTACACCGTTGTGTTAGTTTCAGGTGTACAGCAATGTCATTCGGGTACATATATACATACACCTATTCTTTTTCAGATTCTTTTCCCATATAGGTTACTACAGAGCATTGAATAGAGTTCCCTGCGCTATACAGTAGGTCCTTGTTGATTATCTATTATATTTTATATATATATATGTGTGTGTGTGTGTGTGTATATATGTTAATCCCAGCCTCCTAATTTATCCCTCCCCTTGCCTTTCCTCCTTGGTAACCATAAGTTTGTTTTCTAAGTCCGTGAGTCTGTTTATGTTTTGTAAATAAGTTCATTTGCATTATCTTTTGGGGATCATATTATATTTTTCTTTCTCTGTCTGACTGACTTCACTTAGTGTGACACTCTCTAGGTCCCTCCTTGTTGCTGCATGTGTGCGTGCTAAGTCACTTCAGTGGTGTCTGACTCCTTGCAACCTTATGAACTGTAACCTGCTAGCTCCTCTGTCCGTGGGATTCTCCAGACAAGTATGCTGGAGTGGGTTGCTGTTCCCTCCTCCAAGGGCTCTTCCTGACCCAGAGCTTGAACCCCCATCTCTTACGTCTCCTGCACTGGCAAGTGAGTTCTTTACCACTGGTGCCACTTAGGAAGCCCCCATGTTGCTGCAAATGGCATTGTTTCAGTCTTTTTATGGCCAAATAATATTCCATTGTATACATGTGATACATTGCCTTTATCTATTCATCTGTTGATGGACATTTATGTTGCTTCCGTGTCTTGGCTATTGCAAACACTACTATGAACATTGGGGTGCATGTATCTTTTCAAATTACGGTTTTCTCCAGATATATGCCCCAGAGTAGGATTGCTGGATCATACACTAGCTCTATTTTTAGTTTTTTAAGGAACCTCCTTATTGTTCTCCATAGTGGCTGTACCAATTTACATTCCCACCAACAGTGTAGGAGGCTTCTCCTTTCTCCATACCTTCTCTAGCATTTTTGCTTGTAGACATTTTGACAATTGCCATTCTTACCAGTGTGAGGTAATATCTCATTGTGGTTTTTTTCCCATTGTATTTTGATTTGCATATGTCTAATAACTAGCTATACTGAGCATTTTTCATGTGCTTTTTGGCCCTTGTGGCTTACCTGGTAAGGAATCTGCCTGCAATGTGAGAGACCTGGGTTGGATCCCTGGGTTGGGAAGATCCCCTGGAGGATGGAAAGGCTACCCACTCCAGTATTCTGACCTGGAGAATTCCATGGACTGTATAGTCGATGGGGTCGCAAAGAGTTGGACGTAACTGAATGACTTTCACTGTTTTTAGAGAAATGTCTATCTAAATCTTCCTGGTTTTGATTGGGTTATTTGTTATTTTTAATATTGAGCTGCATGAGCTGTTTTTATCTTTTGGAGATTAATTCCTTGTTGGTTTCATCATTTGCAAATATTTTCTCCTATTTTGTGGGTTCTATTTTTATTCTGTTTATGATCTCCTTTGCTGTGCAGAAGCTTTTAAATTTAATTAGGCCCCGTTTGTTTATTTTTATTTTTTTATTTTCATTACTCTAGGAGGGGGATCCAAAAAGATCTTGCTGTGATTTATATTAAAGAGTGTTCTTCCTATATTTTCCTCTAAGAGTTTTATAGTATATGGTCTAACATTTAGGTCTTTAATCCATTTTATTTTTGTGTATGGTATTAGAGAATGTTCTAATTTCATTCATTCTTTTACACGTGGGTGTCTAGTTTTCCAAGCACCACTTACTGAAGAGACTGTTCTCCACTGTATATTCTTGTTTTCTTTGTCATAAATTAACTGACCATGGGTACGTGGGTTTATTTCTGGGCTTTTATCCTGTTCCATTGATCTATAAGTCTGACTTTGTGCTGTTTTGATTACTATAGCTTAATAGTGTAGTCTGAAGCCAGCAAGCCCGATTCCTCCATCTTCATTTTCTTTCTCAAAATTGCTTTAGCTATTTGGCATCTGCTGTTTTTCCATACAAATTTTAAGATTTTTAAAAATTCTAGATCTGCAAAAAATCCCATCAGTAATTTGGTAGGGATGTCTACTCTTGTTTTGAATGCGTGTCGATCCCTAGGTCAGGAAGATCCCCTGGAGAAGGGAATGGCTACCCAATCCAGTATTCTTGCCTGGAGAATTCTATGGACAGAGGAGCTGGTGGGCTTCAATAAATACATGGAGTTGCAAAGGGTTGGGCACCACTGAGCGACTAACACTTTTCTCACTCAAAGTTGAGCAGGGATTAGCATCCTACTTTATCTATGTCCTTCAAAATACCCAGCACCAAGGCAGTATGGTATATAATCCTACAGTCTGAAAGACTTGGGCTCAAGGCTTTACTAGGAAGGACCACATACAATGTGCCCTCCATACCCATGATTAGTTGAATTTGCAAATATGAAACTATGCACATGGAGGGCCAATTCTATTCACTGTACTTTACCATTTTATCTATGGGATTTGCATACCTTTAGGGTTGTACTCTTGCCTGGAAAATCCCATGGACGGAGGAGCCTGGTAGGCTGCAGTCCATGGGGTTGCTAAGAGTCGGACACAACTGAGCGACTTCACTTTCACTTTTCACTTCATGCACTGGAGAAGGAAATGGCAACCCACTCCAGTGCTCTTGCCTGGAGAATCCCAGGGACGGGGGAGCCTGGTGGGCTGCCGCCTATGGGGTCGCACAGAGTCGGACACGGCTGAAGCGACTTAGCAGCAGCAGCAGGGTTGGCATCTGTGGGGATTCTTGGGACCAATTCCTCATGGATACAAAGGGAACAGCTGTATTGTATGATCTCATTTGTAGGACATATCCTGACTAGGCAACTCTAGAGACACAAAGTGGACTAATGGTAGCCAGAGGCTGAGAGAGGAGGCAGTGAAGGGAATGCCTGCTAAAAGCGGTGGAGGTTGTTTTTAAGGTGATTTAAAGGCTCTAATATTGATTATGATTCATGGCTTCTATTGAGTTTGGTACATGGTTTGCACGGGCTTCCCTAGTGGCTCAGCGGTAAAGAATCCGCCTGCCAGTGCAGGAGACACAGGCTCAATCCCTGGGTCAGGAAGATCCCCTGGGAAGGAAATGGCAACTAAACAATAACAACAGCTATTTGCACAACTCTGAATATACTAAAGAAAGAAAGAAAGTGAAGTCGCTCAGTTGTGTCCGACTCTTTGCAACCCTGTGGACTGAAGCCCCCCAGGCTCCTCTGTCCATGGGACTCTTCAGGCAAGAATACTGGAGTGGGTTGCCATTTCCTTCTCCAGGGGATCTTCCCAACCCAGGGATCGAACCCAGGTCTCCTGCATTGCAGGCAGACGCTTTATCTTCTGAGCCACCAGGGAAGCCCCGAATATACTAAAAATCATTGAATTTTACACTTTAAAAGGTGAGTTGCATGGGATGTGAATTATACATCACTCAATCTATAACGGAAAACAAAAAAGACCCTGCTTGGAATTTCTTTGCAGCTTCTGCACCTGTAAAATAGTCATAGTAACATCTGTTTACCTCACAGAGCTGCCTCAAGGGTTAAATGAAACACTATATGAATAGCAATAACTAGAGTGTCTTGAACATATGCTCATTAAATGTTTTCCAGATGAGTCCTATATTTTAAAAGTCGAACTGGAGTTAGTATAAAGCTGAATGTTAAAGCAGGAAAGGTGCTTAGAAATCAATTTAGTTCTAGATTCTCATTCTGTAAACGAGAAACGAGTGATAAACTCAGAAAAGTACCACTGACCGGAGGTTGGAAGGCAGTCATGAAAGAGTGAGTGAGTGAATTCAAGATCTTAGAACGATGGCCATTTACTGCATTACTTAATCATATGTGTTCTGCTGAGGCAGCAACACTGAACCCAGTTTGGTCCTTTGCCAGAAGAGCAAGCAGAAAGAGCAATTACATAATTCATTTTCATGTTAGAGAACTTGGTGCCTGCTCAGTAGAGTTTAAGACAGAAATAAATTCGTACAGTTGATAATATAAAAAATTCTATTAAAATCCCCAAATGGATTTTTAAAGCAATATAGTAATTTTCTTTAATTTTAGAACTGGTGAAAATATGAAATTCTTCACTACATCTTTCTCTTTCTCCCGACACACACATACACACACATGATTGATTGATATTTCTGATCAGGACTCAATCTACAATCAATGGCTTGTTCTAATTTAATTGACAGCATTGTTGCCTTTCTTAGCTTTACATAAAATAATCTCTGTATGTATGAGTTAGTTACTCAGTCGTGTCCAACTGTTTGTGACCCCGTGGACTGTAGCTTATCATGCTTCCTCTGTCCATGGGATTCTTCAGGCAAGAGTACTGAAGTGAGTTGCCATTTCCTTCTCCAACATAAAATAATGGTGCATGTTAAAATGGATGACAAATTAAAGTATGGTGCGGAAGTGAAAGTGATGGTTGCTCAGTTGTGTCTGACTCTTTGTGACCCGTGGACTGTAGCCTGCCAGGCTCCTCTGTCCATGGAATTCTCCAGGCAAGAATACTGCAGTGGGTTGCATTCCCTTCTCCAGGGGATCTTCCTGACCCATGGATCAAACCTGGGTCTCCTGCACTGCAGGCAAACTCTTTACCATCTGAGCCTCCAGTATCCATAAATATACTTTAAAAATGGTCTAGAAATTTGTGCTGGTTGAATGTTCAGGAATCTTAGAGGGAATGTGGCTAAAGCAAGTGGCAGGAAAACCACAGAGTTCAAGTACTTCCGCCGGGCATCATCCTCTTCATATGAATAGCGTGTGTGTACATGAACCTGGGACCCATTAACAGGAACTCCAGATTTACTCATAGTTTGGCCAATGTAATCCTGGAGAAATGATTAACCAACACAGCAGTGACTGGATATACCTGAATCCTTCTAGGAACAGATCCTTGCACATTTAGCAACTGCACGCTCTAGCATTCCACCTTCACAGTGTTGAGTGTCTGTGTGAGGCTCCTGAAGGCAACACTTTAGCGGTTAGGAGACGCAGCAGAAGCCAGAGGATTGAGTGAGGCTTCCCACCTGGATCAGCAAAGCCTTTCTCTAACAGCCTTGCTTATCTGGGGGGTAAAGGGATTTCTGCAGTGAATGGCTAAGTCCTTGGCGTGGTTTCAGGGTCCCTAATGGATGTGGCAAAGTCTCTGGCTGGCAGACTCCTCACAAAATAATAATTATTTAGATGCTGCTGAAGATAATTAATTTGGGCTTTGGAAGGTTTCCTGCTTGGTGCATTCAATTCGAAAGGCCGCCTCCTCTCAGCATGTGCCTGTAAACACAATCCCTGGAATGACAAAAGAGGATAATAAAAGTCAAAAGTGTTGCCAGCACTGGCCTTTTGAACTAATGCCAAGTTTCCATGGAAGTGGGCATTGAGGTGGATGGATTTGTTTTCTTCTCTACTTGAGTGATGAGGTTTTCGTCATGCGCTGGTTGGTTTGGAGCCTTTAGAACAGTGGCCCCAGACACGTTTCCATCGAGAACACATGGGAAGCCAGAGACATGCAGGGAGCCTTGCACGTGACGTTGTCCGTGAGCCTGTTCTGTTCAAGCCAACTGAGCAGAACTACAAAACACAGCAGCATGCCAGCCAGAAAAGATTTGTTCAGGATCACCCTGGAGTTTTGACTCCTAAGATGGAAAAGAATGCAGAGTGGAGAGTCTTTTTTTCTTTTTTCCATTTTTTGGCCACACCTCACAGCCTACAGGATCTTAGTTCCCCAATCCACATCCCCTGCAATGGAAGCGTGGAGTCTTAACCACTGGACCACCAAGGGAGGTCTCAAGAGTCTTTCTAAAGGCTGACTTTAGAGCAGGAAAGCTGAAGCAATCAGCAGAGGTGTCCTGTTCAGAAGACATGAGGCTCTTTCCATTCACTCATTTGTCAAATACTTATTGTGTTCCTACTGCGTGTACCTAGGCTTCTAGGCCCTGAGGATACATAAATAGCAGTCAATAACACAGATAAAATCTCTATCCACCTGGATCTTCCGTTCTAGAGGATGGAGACAATAAGCAAATAGGTGAATATAGCACATCGGAAGTGATAAATGCTATGAGAAAAATAAGCAGGTTAAGGGGGAGGGAGTGCCCAGGGGAGGGTGGTGCATCGCTGTCTTATGTAGGTGGACAGGGTGGTCGTCTCTGGTAGGGTGAGACGGAGGAGCACAGTGATTTGAAGGATGCTGGGGAGTGAGTCATGTAGGCAATGTGGTGGCGTACGTCCAGCAGACAGAGAGCCAAGGGCCTAATGCGGGAGCTGGCTCAGCCCGTGCAGGGACTGGCGTGGAGGCGTAGGGGCTGGAACAGATGGGGTTGCGGCTCGTGGTGCGGGGGGAGGTCCGAGAGAGCTGAGGCAGAGCTGTGGATAATGACGGGCTTCTCAGGCCCTCTGAGGTGGGAGACTTTGGAGGAGTTTGGGCAGAGGAGCCTGGCGATCCGAGGCAAACGTAACTAGAGTACTGTGGCCACGGTGTGAAGGTGGCATGATGGCAGGTGACAAGGATGGAAGCGGTCCCGATGAAGACGCGCTGCACAGACTGGGAGGGTGGGCGCGGAGATGGGGGGTGGCGGTCAGGCTCTGGATGTATTCTGGAGGCAGAACCATCAGGACTGGATGGGGGATGAGTCAATGGGTTAGATATCAAGGGCACAAGAAAGAGAGACAGGAAGGACAACTCCACGCCTTTTGGTCTGCTCAGTCGGAAGAAGGGAGTTGTTAGCTGTTGAACTGGGGCCCCCGGAGGTAAAGCCAGTTTTGGACTTAAGTCTGAGATGAGAGTCTTAGATGCCCAGGTGGAGAAGCTGAGTAGACAGATGCGAGTAAAGGATGGGCTCCTTGGGGCTGCTGCTGGAACACAGCCCGTGCTGGTGCATCAGCCCTACCT
Organism: Neotragus moschatus; assembly: GCA_006410615.1. NCBI lineage: Eukaryota > Metazoa > Chordata > Mammalia > Artiodactyla > Bovidae > Neotragus > Neotragus moschatus. Next base: position 120,461 of record SJYA01000722.1, on the reverse strand, counting down.
TACATTGCCTTAAAACAGAGTCAGGCAGAGTCAGGGTCAGGGCTTTCCACCTCCTGGGGATTTACCTGGAGAGGTCACAAAAAAGTAGGGCCCTCATCTGGTTGGCAAATGTTTGGGTGAGGTTTGTAACTAGACAGAGGGTCCTGTACTCTTTACCTGATGCACCAGTCCAAACCTTTCCGAACACCCCATCCCCACCCCACTCCACAGAAGCAATGACCATAGAGGTCTTCCCCTTGAAAAGCTACCACCTTGCCAACTGTTTACTTTCTGCTTGTTACCTTAAAACTGGGTAATCAAGAGAACAGTGTTTTTGTACTGAGATTGGTACTTGAATCTTGGCTTTATTGCATGCTAGCTCTGTGACCTCAGGGAAATCTCTTAACCTCTATGAGCTTCAGTTTCCTCATGACTACACAGCTCACATTCATTTGATAATCAATGGCATTATGTATGTAGAGAGGCTACCCCTGTGTGTAGCAAATAAGAGGTAATTGTAATAGTAAAAAATGTGTATTGGCCACTATTTTGTACATCTTTAATTATATATTTACTTAAATATCACAGCAATCCATGAGATGGAAACTGGTTTTTTTTCTACTTTACAGATAAAGTTAAGGAACTTGGCCAGCTAGTTACTCAAGTAAGCTGGATCTAGGAATTATTCATTTAACTACTGTGCTTCTTGAAAATACTTTAAAATTTTTCTTCTCTCTCATTTTCAAGTATTTTTATTACATGGCTCAAGTTTTCAATTTGCAGTTTTGTATTTTTCCTTGTTATTAAGTTGTGTTTAGCATCTGACCCTAAGACAACTGTCATCCCCTTTATACTAAAATAGCAGTTTAATGCAGTGGCAAGAAAAGAAAATTCAACATTTCTGAAATACAAAAGATGAGGTCTTATTGCCAACCCTGTGGGAAGCCCGGTCAGTGTAGCTGGGCATATAAAGCAAACTGAAGACATGACTTTTTCTCCTTGAACAAATAAGAAAATGTGTTTGGAAAGCCATGAAAATCTGAAAAGAGAGGAGGGATCTGCATTTTAGAGTCTTAGGAGAAATTAAAATCTGTTTGTACTCTGTGTGTGTGCATATATATACATATATGTGAAAGTGTACGCCTGGGCATGTCTGAAGGTATGTGGGTATCTGTGAGTGCATGTGTGTAAGGGGTGTGTGTGTGTGTGTGTGTGTGCCTTTGGAAGATGTAACACTTATTGACTACCAGAGGAGTTGGCTCAGTGGGTTGTTTGACACAAAAGGATGAGCTCAATTGAGGAGATCAATTTTCTGGTTTATGCTTCCTCAAATCATTGGGCTGATGACACTGAGAAGGAAAAACAGTGTCCAAGGAAGAAAGAAAATCATGTTTCTCATGAAATAGGTCTATCATATTTAGCACATAAAAGTACAGGACTCCCAGTTAAAACTGACCTATCAATAAAATTAAACAATAATTTTTTAGTATAAATATGTCCCATATTTGGGACATCTTTTACCAAAAAAATTATTTATCTGAAACTAACATCTTACAAGACATGCTGTGTTTTAATCTGGAAACCTAACCATGAAAAAGAATGAAGGTAAATAGCTGTTGATTTTTTAAAAACTCTTTTAAAATCCACAAACCTTTTGTGGACTAGAAAGGATTTTTGGTTCTGGCTGGGGCATCAACTCATTTCTTTTTTTTTTCTCTTTCATGTAGTTTCTTAAGACTTTGGCACCACCATCTGTGAAATGGGGAAGTAATCTGATAAGCACTCTATCATCTCATCAGGGGAAAACCCTGTAGAATTTCACATGTGTATCCCCACGTATAATTGCCTGGGGCACCTCCTCTTCATTCTCCACTCCAGTAAAAAAATTAATTAATACTTCTAAAAAAGGATTCTTATAATAGGTCTTAATAGAGAGTCAGTACCCTTCCCTCTCTCTTTCCTCTCCTTAACCCTTCCTATCCTTCCTTGTTTTTCTAATCCCCCGGTCCTGGATGCAGAAATCTGGTCGAAGGGCCCTCAGCCTGAGCTGAGGATTGGAGACTGATCACCTCCTCTTGGCAGAGAACTCGAATTCTGGCTCTGGTCTGGTCTGATTTCTGGTAGGGCCGAGTTCCAGTCCTCCCTTCTCTGGAGGCCCAGGGAAAAGTCCCATAATGCCTGGGATCTGCAGGTGGCAGGAGACGTCTGTAAGGCCACCCCTTTCGCCCCCCACTCCCGCCTCCTCCCCCTTCTTCTTTCAACCTGGCTTCCTTTCCTCCCTTGAAATCTTTGGTGTTAGTACTTCGATCTGAAGTTCTGTGTCTCTATAGGAGGTTTTCTGAGAGACTGTACTCTTGTATTTAAGGGCTTCCCTGCTGGTGCAGAGGTTAAAGCGTCTGCCTGCAATGTGGGAGACCTGGGTTCGATCCCTGGGTTGAGAAGATCCCCTGGAGAAGGAAATGGCAACCCACTCCAGTATTCTTGCCTGGAGAATCCCATGGACGGAGAGGCTTGGTGGGCCACAGTCCACAGGTTGCAAACAGTCGGACATGACTGAGAGACTTCACTTTCACTTTCTTTCACTTTCATCCTGTGGTGTTCAGTTTCTTCTTTTTCCCTTCTCTCTAGCTTGCATGGAGACAGAGTTCTCCTTTGAGGGGAATAGCAGACTCTGGGAAGTCTTTGGAAGAAGTAGAACATGGATGGGAATTCAGAGGGGAAACTTCCCATGAGCCCTGGGAAGCCAGAAGCAGGCACAGGTGAGGCCCTGGATCCAGAGGGCCCGTGATGGTGTGATGGAGGGGAGGGACCACACAGGACTTCTTTAGGGTAAGCCTCAGGTTCTCTAGTAATTGGTCCCGAGTTTGTGCTGTGATGTCACTCTCTTGGTGTCTGAGCTGGAACCTCTTGGACGTCTACCTCCCTTATCATAGAATGGCTGAAATACTAGTGCCTCGGTCACAGAGTTGTTGTAAGGACCAAGTGACAACATTAATAAAGCCAGTGTCTGGGAGCTCCCTCGTGGTTCAGTGGGCAAGACTCTGTGCTTCCACTGCAGGGGGCGTGGGTTCAGTTCAATCTCTGATCAGGGAACAAAGATCCGACATTCCCAATCGCCAAAAAACAAAACAAAATCAAGACAAGGAGCATATCTGGCTCTCAGCAAAATGTTAGTCATTATTATTATTTCTTGTTGCCTGGCGTGATTTTTCCTAATAAGTTCAGTTATAATTTTTATTAGTAACCTTTTCTGATCATAGATGTAATGCATGTTCACAGAACAATATGTAGGAACACAGAAAAACTACATTAAAACTAAATCAGAAATACCCCATAAAGCCATTTCTGGTTTTTAAATTTTTCTCTGTATGTACTAGTGGTTCTCAGTGCTGACAATGCATCAGAACAACCTGGGAAGCTTTTTAAAATAAAGATGCCAAACCAGAGCTAATAAATCAGAACCTCTAGGGGTAGGGAGGAGAAGGCAATGGCACCCCACTCCTGTACTCTTGCCTGGAAAATCCCGTGGACAGAGGAGCCTGGCGGGCTGCAGTCCATGGGGTCGCTGAGAGTTGGACACGACTGATAGACTTCACTTTCACTTTCCACTTTCATGCATTGGAGAAGGAGATGGCAACCCACTCCAGTGTTCTTGCCTGGAGAATCCCAGGGACGGGGGAGTCTGGTGGGCTGCCATCTGTGGGGTTGCACAGAGTCAGACACGACTGAAGCGACTTAGCAGCAGCAGCAGCAGCAGGGGTAGGGATGATGGGGCTGTGTTTAAAAAAAAAAAAAATTCCAGAACATTCTATTGCAAAGCCAGTTTTAAAAACCCTGGCACTCAACTCATCCCTATTGCTTGCCTGTCTGTATCTCTCTTGTAGTTTCCAAAATTGGACAATATTGTACGTTCAGTTTTGTAAACTGCTTTTGTCAAGCTGCTTCATCTCTCGTCATTATTTTTCTACAGTGTCTTGTGTGTTTTCCTTACGGCTTCAGCTGCGGTTTCTAATAAGCCCTGACCTGCTGCTTTTCACCCAGCTGTCTTCTCACAGAATGAATCCATTTAAAAATGTCATCACTCCTGCCTTCTGATGGCCTTCTAATCTGCCACAGTGGATGAACGGAGACCTCATCATCGTCATTCTCTCCCGTTCTTGGGTTTCAGCTCCCTAACTGATGGCCAGGGATGACTCTAGCCCTCAGTCGTTCTCTGCAGTTTTGTGGCTAAAGCTTGAGATTATGCTGGCGGAACTGCCAGCGGTGGGTTCACACATTTTCTTCCCTAAAATATTAATTTGACTTATAACACTGTTTTTCATTTAGTGCTCAGCCAACCATGGGGGTGGTGATTTCAGCTCAGAACAACCTCTAAGGACTCTAAGGGGAAACTTTCTTGGCTGTCCAACTGACATTTTAGGAAAATAAAATAACATTAAAACACCATAAAAAAATTCCTTGTAGACAGCTGTCTCCAGCTACTGATGAATGAGACTGGGCGCAGAGTGAGAGAGGGCTCTAAACCAATCAAGAAGTAAACACCTAACCATTTATGCCCATCCTCCTGCCAAATGTGAAATGAGTGAAGTAAAGGCAGCAATTGCAGGACAGCAATGTCGCCCTGACTTTCCATCCCGCCTCACTGATACTTTAGCTACTGAGTGGACGCTCAAGTGATGGTTGTTTGTAAAGTTTTCAAAACATTGCAAGCCAGAGGTTTCTCAAGAAGCTCCCTGGGTCTTATTTGTATGGAAAAGGAAGAAGCATGAACTACCGCAGGTGATTAACTGGTCTTCAAGTGGGGAAACCAGAGGAGGTCTCTACCCCCAGAGCTGGATCATCTGCTTTGGTCTCTGGCTGGGCCAGCCGTAAAGGGGCTGCAGGCCCCTCTGAGGACCCAGGACATGGAGCAAAGAGGCCTGACCCATTCATTGTTCAGCGAATGAAGAGTTGCAGATGAACGCTGCTTACAGTTACTGAGAAACAATGTGCCAGGCTCTCACAAGGTTGATTGAGAAAATATTGGAGAACAGCCTCTTCTCTGGGAAAGGAAGTATTTTGCTGCTCCTGCTGCTGCTAGGTCATGTCAGTTGTGTCCGACTCTGTGCGAACCCTTAGACGGCAGCCCAACAGGCTCCTCTGTCCCTGGGATTCTCCAGGCAAGAATACTGGAGTGGGTTGCCATTTCCTTCTCCAAGCATTTTGAATGGTGCTGATAGGACGGCTTTCTGTTTTAGAGTAAAAAAGATGAAGATTTATTAGGAAGATGAAGCCTATCTAGTTAATTAGGGGAGTGCTGGCCTAATTGCCCTCATTGCATACCTTAGAAACAAGAGTCTTAAATATATGGATACTTTTGCCGTGGGGAAGAATGTGGGTGTTGTATTTATATAGACTGGGAAGTTCTGCTTACCTCACATCTCCAAGCCTGGTTCTTCCTCTGTGTAAGGGGGATAGGTACCCACTTCACAGGGCAAGACTAAATTGGGTGAGTGCATGCAGTGTGACTCAGAGCTCAGTCCACGACAGGGAAGGCTGGTGGCCCTGACCGAGGCTGACCCGCTGAGTGTGATAATTTAATGGTTCGCTAAGCCCGTGTCAGCACTACCCTGCTCTGGTTGGTTGTTTAGCAAGCCCTAATGGTTGACCGGAAGCTTCTCCTCTATGGGGCAGTTTGTACTGCAATTCTTTTATATCCCAAGTAATGGAAATTTCAGGATCCCAGGAGGCAGAGACCAGTCAAAAGGGTTTTGCACTTCCTTTATCCCTATTATACCAGATGTACCACTCAGGTAGCAGCCTTACGGCTCCTTCTTCAGCCTTAACCTGGGCTTCTTCCGTTTTCCAAACTATCCTCCCCTGGGGTGGGGGGTGGTACCTCCCATTTGGTGGTGACGGCAGACAGCAGGGGAGTTTTCCCAGGACCCAACCAAGTCTGCAAGCCCATTCAGTGACCGTGCCAGGGAGGGCAGGCTTGCCAGCCCTCTTTGTTAATTTCCTCAGAGCAGTAATTGAGTGCCCCTGGTAATCTTTCATTTCCGTTCTCCTTTCTGGATGCTGGGGCTTTCCATTTGGCTCAGTGGTAAAGAACCTGAGTACCAGTGAAGAACATGCAGGAGATGCGGGTTCCATCCCTGGGTCGGGAAGAGCCCTGGAGGAGGAAATGGCACCCCACTCCAGTATTCTTGCCTGGGAAATCCCACGGACAGAGGAGCCTGGCAGGCTACAGTCTATAGGGTCACAAAGATCCAGACAGGACAGAGCATGTTATGTTACATTGTGCTTCTGGATGCTGAAGAAATGGTTTCTTCTCATTCTTGAATTGAAGAGGAAAAGTAGGCAAGAATGATTTCTAAACAAAGCCCAATTTTAAGCAGAGCATTTAAGTACATATGTTCTCCTCCCTTGTTATAGATAGACAACCTTCCTCTGGGACGGGACTAAGATCTTACTGTCAAAACAACAGATATTGACTGTGATCTGTTCATTGCTTTTGGTTTTCATGAGGAAAAATAAGAGATTGTTATATGGAAGCCTAAGAGAGGGCCTCAGGCACCATACAGAGAATTTCCCACGATTGGAGCTAACGTTCCCCAGCATCGACTACTGCCCAATAATATGCTAGATACCTCCTGAAATTACTTCACAGCAACTCTTCCCAATTTTTACAAGATTGAAGTATAGTTGGTTTATAATATTATATGAGTTTTGAGTGTACAGCATAGTGATTCAGTGTTTTTACAGGTAGCTGTTGCCCTTTTAAAGACAGGAAAACTGAGGTGTTTAGCTGGAAGAACCTAGAGGGGAATGCAGGGAAAGTATGCGTCTAGTCATGGGAAATCTGATGACAAAACTTGCCCTTCTCTGAAAAGAAAAGATCAGCACAACCGGAGGATGAAAGCCACTCTGAGCCTGGGTTCCAGCCAAATCTGGCCAACAAAGGACTCAAAGGGACTAGTGAACGTACTGGATAAGTTGAGATTCTTAGATGCAGGGGACAAAAATCAAACTCAAGCTAGCTTAAGCTTAACAGAGAAGCAGTACACTGGTTTGGGGAGTGAGGAGACAAGAGTAGGTTTGAGATATGCCCGGACATAACATGTACTCTCCGTCTTCTCTTTTCTCCTCCTCCCTGTGTCAGCCTTGCTCTCTACCATTACAGTCAGGCTTCCTACATGCAGCCAGCTTTTTAAGATCCAGCTCTGCAAGTTTCTCTGGTGGCTCAGCTGGTAAAGAGTCTGCCTGCAACGCAGGAGACCCAGGTTCGATCCCTGGGTTGGGAAGATCCCCTGGAGAAGGAAACGGCAACCCAATGAAGTACTCTTGCATGGAAAATCCTGTGGACAGAGGAGCCTGGTGGGCTACAGTCCATGGGGTCCCAAAGAATTGGACCTGGCTGAGTGACTAACACTTTCACTTTTCTGCAAGCCTAGCAGAAAAAGGAAGTTCTCTCAATGCATATCAAATGTCCAAGGTAAGTACTGCATATAAATGCAGAGAAAGGTTCTGATAAGTCCTTCCTGGGTGGCATGCCAGCTGCTGTACCGGTTACCATCACCGTCGTCAGGGTGACTGGGTACCGTGATCAGCAAGCCTACGGTCAGCATAGGGCGGTAAACAGTGAGTGCCAACTCCACTTGAACTCCATGGACGGGGGATGAGGAGTTCCCCAAACAAGTCAGAGAAGCAGCGCAGGGAAACGGTAGATGCCCACCAAGCCCCTGAACCGATGAGGCGCATCTGAGTGATGCTGTTTTCACACTGATGCTTTTGTGCCCTTAATTACTCTACACACCGTAATAGCGCACCACGTATATTAGTGTGCTGGAGCTGCCATAACAAAGTACTGCAGGCTGAGTCACTTAAGCAGGGATTTATTTTCTTATAATTTGGGAGGCTGGAAGTCTCAGATGTGGGCACCAGCAAGGCTGGATTCTGGCGAGAAGCCTCTCCCCGGCTTGCAGAGCTCTGCCTTCTTGCTGTGTGCCCACGTGGCCTTTGCCCAGTGTGTGCACACAAAGAGAGCACCAGTTTCTCTTCCTCTTCTTGTAAGGACTCCAGTCCTATTAGATCAGAACTCTACACTTAATGACCTCACTTAACCTTAGTCTTCCTGAATGGCCCTGTGTCCAGCGCAGTCACATGGGGGGCTAGGACTTTAAGATATGAATTTGGCAGGGACATAATTCAGTCCATTGCATCCTGGGAACTAGATACTTCCAGAAACTATAATCCATCTCTGTTTCAGAGACATCTTAAGTTGGAAAATGATTTCGAGAAATATTTGAAATTCTGAGTAAGTGAAACTCAAAAGGAAAGAACTTGCACTGTCCAGATTCTAAGCTCCAGGAGGGCAGGCAGGCACTGTGCTTCAGGATTTCAGCACGGGACTCAGCAGTTGGCCCTAGGAAACATGTGGACTGACGAAAGGTGGTCTTTCCTAAAGACGGAATAATATCAGTAGTTTGTGGCCTGCATTTGATCCCTGTTGAGAACACAAGGGAGGGAGGGAGGCCTCTGTTGTCATTAAGGGCTGACTAGTCTGGAATTTTTACGAGGCAGTCAGTTAATTTTCTGCTGTTCCTTCCCCTGTCTGGTTCTACTTCTGAAGACACAGCTATTAATGATCAGCTCTGGTGGTCTGTCTGCACTGTCCTTAGAGAAATCAAGTTTTACACATGGGCTATGGTGTGATAAAAACATATTCAACAAGATAAAATATAGTATAGACACATAGGCACCTGTGACCAACTAGTTTAATAATTATAGCCTCAGAAAAACTCCCATTCTCAGGCTTTTTGGAATTTCCTCTTAAAAGCTAGGACAGTTTTTATCATGTTCTTCTGGGGCTTATCTGTTTATTCTCTTTTCTGGGTTTTGGTTTTCACATCCAGTCATAATTTCATAGGGGTGGAAAAGTGTCTGCCTCTTCCCTTCTACAATAGATTCTTTGGCTGGCCTAATATGTAAGTTGCCTTAAGGCAGATAAACAGAAAGAAAATATTTAATGCTCTATGTATGGGAATCCCATAAAAGTATGAGACCAAAACTGGCAGCTTTTAAACCTTTTACACACACACAAATAAGTGAATTTATAAAGAATTGACAAGACAAAGGATTTTGGACTTAGAGTAGCAAATTAGTGAAGACGTAACAAAATTTGTTTATACAGCCTTCCCTGTCCTAAATTCCCTATTTCTGGTCGTAAAAAATATCTTCTACCTTCCTGGGACAGGGAAGGTAGCTTTCGGATGAAAGATTTGTTTCCTGCCTTCAGGGGGACAGAAAAGGGTCAGAGTTGTCTTTCTTAAACTGGCTGTTTCTCAAGTAACTGTAGTTCAGAATAATCAGCATGCCACGGTATAATGTTTGGGGGTAGCATACTCTGCTTCCCTTCGGTTTTTCAGCTGAATTAAAGCCTCTGTATTTACTTAGATGTTTAAGAATAAGGAGAGCAGGTGTGACTGCTTCAGAAGAGCACCCATTTCCATGGAGCACTGGAGGGTGCTCTGGCCTACCCAGGGCTGCCTGGGTCCCGGGGCTGCCCCCAGCTCTGTGGCTCTGGGCTGGCTTTTCTTTCTCAGTCTCTTAAAGTTGTAGGATGTATGGAATGTATATATAGCCCAGTGCCTGTCCACAGTAAACGCTCTAAAATAAAAACTGCTATAACGACCCCTCCCTTTTGCAAATTGCTCACTGTCTCAAATGTTGGGATCTAAACCTTCAATGCCTTCAGGGCCAGGAAGGTCATTTAAGTGTGTATATACCCTGTATGGGGCAACAGAGAATGGAGGAAGCCCTGGCTAAGTTGGGGAGCCCGTGCTTTGCTAAAAGAAAGTCAGATATTTTATACCGGGAAGGAAGGAAGGGGGAGAGGGAGGCAGGAGCGAAGGTGACACTGCCCGTTTCTGCTACCTGGATTTGGCCCTGGAGCCACCAGTTTGCAACCCTTACTCTGATTTAAAGGTGAGTATAATTTTCTTCAAGTCTGCAGATTTTACATAAAGTTTTCCCTCCAAAAAAAAAAAAAAAGGTGAGTATATTTTAAGGAGCTGAGTGAGCTACGTAAAAGAAACAAATCCGAAGTCTTAACCTTCAACATTCAGCTGTGAGTGCAAAGGAAATTCCTCGTAAAATTTCTAACTAAAGAGGAGTCAGGTCACTGTGCGTTCATTGTGAATCAAGACTGTGATGCACTTGCTTAAAAAAGCCAGTTCTCCCTTAGGATCCATTTATAAAAATATAAATGCTTAAAATCATTTGTGAATGAATCAGGAGATGAAACAACAACCAAGCAAGCAATATGGTGCCTCGTTCTGGTCTGTGTGGACCAGAGGCCCCCAGAGTCCTGGACTCCATACAGGGGGTGCAGTGAAAGAGGAAAACGGAGCTGGAACCTCGGAGAGGAAGACTGGCAACTGAAGCTCACTCAGAGGGAAGGGCTGAGTGGGTACTGGAATTGCATCAGGAATAAGTGAATGAAATATAGGTGTTTATCCCAAAGAAACAAATGCCCAGGAGGATTATCCACAGCATCGGCGTTGATGACATTCATTTTTTAAATTCATTTGTTTATTTTCGGCTGTGCTGGGTCTTCATTGCTACATGAGAGCTTTCTCTAGTTGAGGCAAGGGGGGCAACCTCTAGTTGCAGAACCCAGGCTTCTTGTTGTAGAGCGCAAGCTCTAGGGTGTGTGGCCCCCGTGGCTGTGGTGCACGGGCTTACTTGCTTCGTGGTATGTGGGATCTTCCTGGACCAGGGATCGAACCTGTGTCCCCTGCACTGGCAGGTAGATTCTTAACCACTGGGCCATCAGGGAAATCCCCATTTATTGAGTTTTAGGAACCATATATGTATGATGACATTGCTGACAATGATTGAATCTCATGCAACAGGTTCCTTAGGTATGTTATTTCATTCAGTCCCCACAACAACCCTCTGAAATTGGCAGTATCAGTATGCCTTTTTTGCAGATGAGGAATCTGGCATAGGAAGATTAAATTGTCCAAGATCACACAGTCAACAAATGGGGAAGCTGAGAGTCAGTCCATCCTTGCCATCTCCTCATAGAGCCCACAGGCTTAACTGTACACCATTAGCTACCCTCCATTATTTAAAGGGATATTAATAACCTTATTGTCTCCAATTCCAAAAGAGAGAGCAAACGTCAGAGAAGACAGAAACAGACTCAGCTCAATACACGGGAGGCCTTTCAAATGTCTGGAGACGGAACAGGTGTTTTCAGTGTGCTCTTTCAAATGTCCAGAGATGGAATGGATTTTTTTCAGTGTGTTCAAGTAGGGGCCAGATGACTTGGCCAAGATTTCAGAGAGTGGATTCCAGGATGGGTGAGAGCAGATGGCCTCCAAGATTCCTCCCCACTTTTGATTCTGTCATGGTCTGAGGCTGGAGGCCTCCCCCAGGAAGGTCAGCGTAGGTCAGCCAAAGGCAGCAGTAGAAAGGCACCTGAGAGGGAGGCACGTTTCTAAGGGCTTTAGCTCTGTTAATCCGCTCAGTTCTCAAAACAGCTCAGTGAACAGATACTAACGTCATTGTTCTCCTTTTACAACTTCAAAAACTGAATCATATGGTGGCTTCATAATTTATCTAAAGTCACACAACTAATACATACTAAAGCCAGGATTTGAATTTAGGCAGTCTGAATCCAAAGCCTGTGCTCATAATCATTTCCGTATAAAATCTCTTATTAAGGGAATGTGTAATTTGAAAAACATTCCTTTCAGTTCCCTCTGTCACCCCACCAAGATTTTTGATACATCTCCTTCCCAACTTGCAAACCACTGTATTATTAGAAGTTAATGGTAGCAGTTGTGCATGTAACACACTGACTTTGTCAGCTGATATTTTACAGGGTCTGATTCTTCTGCTTCGGAAATAGGATCTGAGACGGGGATTCTCAAATGCATCATAAACTCCTACAGACTAATCAAACTGTTGTGACTGTTCATTTTCGCAGAAGTCCCAACTGAAGGTTTAAACAAGAATGTCTTACTCACAATATATGTCTGGTTCCTATTTAAGTATTACCTCCACTGAGGGAAACATTAAATTTCTATACTTCTTCTACAGAAGCAAGGCTGAACTCTATGACAGTGATGTCTGCATATTGATTTCCCTGATGATTAAGGTGGAAATTGGTAATAGTAGAGACTGCACTTCATACATCGTTCTCATTGTTCAGTCACTAGGTCATGTCTGACTCTTTGCAACCCCAGGACCTATAGCACACCAGGCTTCCCTGTCCTTTCCCATCTCCCAGAGCTTGCTCACGCTCATGTCCGTTGAGTTGATGATGATGCCATCCAGCCATCTCGTCCTCTGTCCGCCTCTTCTCCTCCTGCCCTCAATCTTTTCTAGCATCAGGGTCTTTTCCAAAGAGTCGGCTCTTCGCATCAGGTGGCCAAAGTATGATACACTTGATACATAATAGATGCTTAGCATGTATTTCGAACTGTGGTGTTGGAGAAGACTCTTGAGAGTCCCTTGGAACTGTAAAGAGACCAAACCAGTCAATCCTAAAGAAAATCAACCCTGAATGTCCATTAGAAGAACTGATGCTGAAGCTAAAGCTCTAGTACTTTGGTTGGAATATAAATACAAGCTGGAATCAAGGTTGCCGGGAGAAATATCAATAAGTTCAGATACGCAGATGACACCGCTCTTATGGCAGAAAGTGAAGAAGAACTAAAGAGCCTCTTGATGAAAGTGAAAGATGAAAGTGAAAAAGTTGGCTTAAAACTCAACACTCAAAAAAATAAGATCATGGCATCTAGTCCCACCACTTCATGGCAAATAAATGAGGAAACAATGGAAACAGTAAGAGATTTTCTTTCTGGGGGCTACAAAATCACTGCAGATGGTGACTACAGTCATGAAATTAAAAGACACTTGCTCTCTGGAAGGAAAGCTATGACCAACCTAGACAGCATATTAAAAAGCAGAGACATGACTTTGCTGACAAAGGTCCATCTAGTCAAAGCGATGGTTTTCCAGTAGTCATGTATGGATGTGAGAGTTGGATTACAAAGAAAGCTGAACGCTGAAGAATTGATGCTTTTGAACTGTGCTGTTGGAGAAGACTCTTGAGAGTCCCTTGGACTACAAGGAGATCAAACCAGTCAATTCTAAAGGAAATCAGTCCTGAATATTCATTGGAAGGACTGATGCTGAAGCTGAAACCCCAATATTTTGGTCACCTGATCCAAAGATCTGACTCATTTGAAAAGACCCTGATGCTGGGAAAGATTGAAGGCAGGAGGAGAAGGGGACAACAGAGGATGAGATGGTTGGATGGCATCACCGACTCAATGGACATGAGTTTGGGTAGGCTCCGGGAGTTGGCGATGAACAGGGAAGCCTGGTGTGCAGCAGTTCATGGGGTCGCAAAGAGTCAGACATGACTGAGTGATTGAACAACAATATGTATTTGTTTAATACATGTGATCAATTGGAATTTGTTGACTCTGGGAGAGTGAACGTGTCACAGTTATTTATTTTTCCTCATGGTGCTTTTTGGGCTCTGACAGTAGATAGCTAGTCCTATTTATTTTTCCTCCAAGAGATTCGTGCTTCCTGTAACTGGGCAAACACAATTAAAGCATCTTCTCAAGTATGTTACATTCCTGACTGTAAAAGTCTTTAAGAAAAAATGTTGTTTTTATTTAGACAAATACTGTGCTTCCGACCTGCTTTTACTCTAGGTCTCTTTTCCTCAGTATTCAAAGAGACCACTGCTGGTCCAGTTAGGACACGGAACATGAATTGTTAAATAACTGATTCACTCTGTAGATAAAGATGCCAGCTTTTGTGTCTAAGGAGACTGCTGGATTCATTGTGTACAAGGACAGGCTGTCCTTGCCTGGCTTATTTACTGTGTGTTTAATTAGCTGCCGGGATTTTCATGGCAGTCAGTGTTCCAAAGGTGGAGAGATGTGAGCTTGTTAGGTGATGTCAAAGTAAGAGCTTTGACACTGGGTCTGCACTTTTATCACTCCTCCCATTTCCGCTCAGGGACTGAGGTTTGTACCTCTCTATGGCAAAACTGTCATCTTCCCCATGGTCCCAGGGCACAGAACTCTGGGCTCCTCAGTGGTGTAGCTTAGCACAGCACCTAACACACAGGGAATGCTTCAGAAATACTGGTTGAATTATTCAGCTGAGGCCCATTCAGAAGCCACATACCCATTTCATCCTCTCTCTTATCTCCATGTACTGCCAGTCTCAAAACCCTGTGTAGTCTTCCCAGAGGTCATAGTCAGGATGTTTTTTATTATTTATTTATTCATTCATTCTTTCGGTCATGCCTGGCTTTAACTTGGCACTCTGGATCTCTGATTTTCCCTGTGGCATGCGAACTACAAAGTCTTAGTTACAGCACGTGGCATCTAGTCCCTGAGCAGGAACTGAATAAGGGCCCCCTGCATTGGGAGTGCAGTCTTAGCCACTGGACCACCAGGGAAGTCACCATGGTCAGGATATTGAACCAACAGTGTAGTCTGGGCACTAACCAAGCAGCCTGTGAGCTGGAATCCTGAAGGACCTACCCCCCCCCCCCAGGGTAGACATTAACTTTTCTGAAGGGGGAGGTTGGGGGCACAGGAAAGGAACATCAAGGTAGGAGCACTTGGGGTTGAAAAAAGTGGTATTTACTAGTTGAATTGCTGCTGCTAAGTCGCTTCGGTCGCTTACTCTGTACGATCCTATGGACTGTAGCCTGCCAGGCTCCGCTGACCATGGGATTCTCCAGGCAAGAATGTGTGAGTGGACTGCCATGCCCTCCTCCAGGGGATCTTCCCGACCCAGGGCTCAAGCCCTGGTCTCTTGCATCTCCTGCACTGGCAGGCAGGTTCTTTACTACTAGCGCCACCTGGGAGTAGTTGAGCCCGGTGCTAGTTGAAATGGATGTATTTAAATATTTACTAGTGGTACAGCTGCACTAGTGCATACCAGCTGATTTTATCTGTTTAACTCCCCCAAAGCCAAACAGTACAATGCAGCCAAACTTATCTTTTTCTCCTTCCCCAAATGAAAATATTGTTGCTTTCTCCTTCCTGGAAAACATAACAGCCTAAACATAACCATTGTAAAAATATAGTAAAATAAGACGAGCTGGGAAGATTGTAGCTGCAGCATATTTTCTGAAATTTCTCTGAACTGACAAATACAGATGGAGAAACTAGAAGGCTAAATGCAAAACCCATGGACACAATTCCAACAAAACTGGGCAACAAGATATCGCTGAATACCCCAGTATGGGAAGACCTGCATGGTATCACTTTCACTTTTCACTTTCACCCATTGGAGAAGGAAATGGCAACCCACTCCTGTGTTCTTGCCTGGAGAATCCCAGGGACAGGAGAGCCTGGTGGGCTGCCGTCTATGGGGTCGCACAGAGTAGGACACGACTAAAGCGACTTAGCAGCAGCAACAGCAGCAGCAGCAACATGGTATCAACATCTGTGCTGACAAAGCAGAGCGAAACAGTGGGTCACCTGCTGGATGGAGAGCAGGAGAATCCCCAATCAAGGGGTGTTCACTGGAAGGCATGGTAGCGTAACCTGAGAACAGCTATTGTCGTAGGAAGAGATCCGTCAGCTCCAGTAGCTGGAGAGTGGAGCGGGTTCGCAGTAAAAGCTGGAGGAACTGGAGCAGTGTAAGCTTTACAGATTCTTCTAGCTGACCAGCCAGGGATCCTTTTCAGGTTAGGCTATTGCCTTGAAAGAGAAAGAGTGGAAGTAGACAGTAGAGAAAGGAAGCCAAGTTCAGAGTTAAGTGGAGAGAAAGAGAGACAGTCTTTCGTCTATGTATATATAGCCTGTGGTCTATAGATTATATACAGGTGGTAGGTGTCTTTGGGGACAGAGCTAAGACTATAAGACTATACATAAATCATATATATCCAGAGGCCCAAAATTTGCGAGCAAGGCAAAAACATGGAGCATGCCTAGTTACCAATATTGCGGTCTTGAAATATTCGCCTCTCTTAATCAACCTCTCAATTAAATTAAGGCTTCTTGGAGAAATGGTTAAGTCTCAGAGAAATAGTTGATTCCTATCTGTGACAGAGGCTACCAGTTGAACTTCGAAATCTGACAGTGGGGAAGGTATGAAGCATTTTAGGGACATGGCCAAACAGAAAACAAACAAAAAACCCACAAGCTGAATTGAAGAGGCTTTAACTGGCCAAAGATGAGGCAATACAGACAGAGAAACTAGAGGGCTAAATCCAAAGCCCGTGGACATGTTTCTAACAAAACTGGGCGACGAGATTACTGCCGAATCCCCCAATACAGGAAGACGTGTGTGGTATCAACATCTATGCCACAAAGCAGAGGGAGCAGTGGAGCCGCTGCTGGATGGACAGCAGGAGAGTCCCCAGCCAAGCGGCATTCGCTGGGAGGCACGGCCAAAGGCGAGACAGTCCGAGCCTTCAGGAAGGGCGATAATAGCAGCTGATTAAAATCCACCAAATATGCCTGACCCATGAATTCATATAAACATTAAAAGATAATTGATTACTCTTAGCATATGACAGGGAACCAATTCATATCTTCAAAACTGATAAAGAAGCCAGAGTCTAACAATGATCTTGCCTTTTCTGTATAGATTGCAACACTAGGTAACCAATGAGGGAAATAATCTCCAGGTAGAAGCATTTCAATTAATGAATGAGAAAGAAATGTAGAACTCAAAACATTTTTGTGGGATCTCAGTTGCCTGAGCAGGGATCGAACCTGGTGCCCCCTACAGTGGAGGTGTGGAGCCCTGACCACTGGACTGCCAGGGAATTCCCTAGAAGTCTTTTTGTTAATACTTATTATTTTTATTGAGGCATGTAGAAATAGTTTGCAATCCTAAAAAGTCAGTGGATTGAGATATTGATCAATAGCTACTAACATCACCCAAAAAGAGCCAAGCAGACCTGCTCTCGCACTTGGTAAAAGCATAACGTCACCCGTGGCCTTGCCAAAGAGAGGCTGGACCCAGCTGTCCTTTGGTAGGAAATACGGAGCACAGACAGAGGGACACTTTTTTTTTTTTTAGAGGGACACTTTAAAGTGCGCTGAAACTGTGCGAGCAACCAAGTCCAGCTTGCGTCTGCGGAAAACTCAAGACAGATCCCCCAGGGTTTTTCAACCAATACAGGAGAAGAAGGGATGGAGGGAGAAAGAGACATAGATTAAAAGAGACAACATGTCAAAGTATTTTTAAGTGCATGTGTACTTGAGTGATAAAACCATAAAGAAATGTAAGGATATCAGTACTTCAAAAGCCATGATAAATAATACTAATATTTGGTGGGGAGAAAGAGGATGGGGCACCAGGCAGGTTTTGGGGCTACTGACAATGTTATATTTGTTGACCTGGGTTGTATTTACAGGATGTTCACCTTCGGAACTTAAAAGACTACACATTTACTTTTTGCTTGTGTTTGTACCTGTGTTTCATTTTCAATTAAGAAAAAAAAGATACTGAAATTATAAACCCTTCTCTTAAATTCTTTATCCCAGCTTCAGAGATACTGCTAACATTTTGGTGTTTGCCTTTTCAGACTTATTAATTTCTATATTAGTGTGTATGTTATATAGGTTTTACCTTAAATAATGATATATTGCAGATGCAATTTTGAAACCAGCAATATTTTCACTCAGCAATGTATCATGGACATCTTTCCATGTCAAATCACTTAGAGCAGCCATATTCATTTATAATAAAAAGGTAATTATTTTAAAATAAAAACACCTGTTTCTTACCAAAAGTTTCAGGCAATACAGAAAAGTACAAAGAAAGAATAAAAGCAGCACATTCCTCAAAATCTCACCACCTGAAAAAGAAGGGAATCCTGCCATTATACCTATGTGAGGTGATGGATGTTATCTAAACTTCCTGTGATAGTCACTTTACAATATATACATCAAATAAGGATGTTGTACATATTGATTAAACTAATACAATGTTATATGTCAATTATATTTCATTAAAACTGGGAAAACATCTCACCACCCAGAAATAGTAATTCAAGGTCTCTTTTATGTATATATAAAGGTAGAAGATGAGAGAGACAGATGGAAAGAATTTTATGATTAATTGTCAAAGTTATTTTAATTGAAGTACTGAATTTTAAACTTCCCTGGTGGCTCAGCTGGTAAAGAATCTGCCTGCAATGCGGGAGACCTGAGTTCGATCCCTGGGCTGAGAGGATCCCCTGGAGAAGGGAACGGCTACCCACTCCAGTATTCTGGCCTGGAGAATTCCACTGTATAGTCCATAGGGTCACAAAGAGCTGGACTCGACTAAGCGACTTTCATTTTCACTTTACAAAAGGAAAAACTAAAATTAAACTGAGATAATTTAGCTTCAGATAACTTTTTCCCCTCACCTTGGGAGAAGTGTTTCTGTAAGACATTCTTGAGCTTAAAAAAAAAACTTAGGAAATTGTCAGGAAGTTACGTTATTTCCCTACACTGTTCCCTTGGTGTATGCTTCAGTTTTAGGTGATAGCAATTGAATCCTTGCAGGTGAGAGAGTAATTAGCATTTTACTTCTTCCTTCCCCCACCCTCTGATTTGTAAAATCTATTATTTTTGCTTTGTTAGGATTTGTAATATCTACATTTTGTTCCATACCTGGAATTCCATCAGTCCTCTGTCTTAATTCTGTATATAAACAGTTTACCTGCCCATCCTGTCGTCATATTCTTTTGACCCTTATCTTGGTGTCTTCTGTTCCTGGATTCTTTTTTAAGAAATTCATTTCTTGGTCCTGATTGGTTGGAGTTTTAGGGACATTTTATTTATTTCTTTGGTTGTGCGGAGTCTTCCTCGCTGCACCGGCTTTTCTCTAGCTGCGGTGAGCAGGGCCTACTCTAGTTGCGGTGTGCAGGCTGGCTTCTCCCTGCGGCGGCTTCTCTTATTACGGAGGATGGGCTTAGGGCAGGCAGGTTTCAGCAGCGGTGGCTCTCGGGCTCTAGAGCACAGGCTCAATAGTTGTGGCACACGGCCTTAATTGCTCTGCAGCATGTGGGATATTCCTGGACCTGGGGTGGAAACCCATGTCTCCTGCATTGGCAGGTGGATTCTTCACTCTTTACACTGAGTCACCAGGGAAGCCCTGGTTGGATTTTTTTTTCTCGAGAAAGATTTGTGGGTGTTTCATTCTGTTCTTTCATGTTTGAGACATCTACTTGTGGCTAGTTGTAGTATTCCCAGGTCACACTTTTTTCTCTCCAAACTCTCTAGACATTGTTTTCTTGTCTTCGTACATTGAGGCTGTTTGAAATGTTTGTATCCAGCTTGATTCCTCCCTGCCCACCTCTGCCTCCATGGATGATTTGCCTTTTCTGCCCAATGTCTGTTATTTCCGCTTGAAAATTAGTAACACCAAGCTATATCTTGTTTGTTCAAAGCAGTTTTCCCCCCTGGTACACAATGGAACATTTCCTCTGCAGATTCAGTTCTTCCTTCATTTTAGGAAAAATGTCCCTGTATTGTGTTTCAGAACGCATATTTTGTTGCGTTTATTGGATTCTTTATTAGGGACACCAATTATCCTTACGTTTGATGGTCTCTTGGTTCTCTTATTATCTTTTCCCTAATTGCTTTACTTCCTCTGTGTTTTTCCTTTGTATTTCCCATAATTATCTCAAGTCTTTTATCCATGCCATTAATTCAGTTTTCAATCATGTCTTTCCTGTTACCTTGACATTTCCAATTGATGTATTAGATATATAATGGTGTTGCTTCTGTTCTTGATTCATTTCTTTAGCTCTGAAATCTCTTTACTCTCCCTCTTTCGTTTATCATCTGAATTTTGAGGTCTTATTTTTCTCAGATTCATTCTCTTATTAAGGCCCTTTTGTGCATTGTAATCCCTGAGGATCTCCTCTATCTTGGCGTTATGTTTTCTTCGAGACTAGTTTCTTCATAGTTCACCCACTACCTTCCTCCCTCCCTGTCTCTCCCATGTTTGATTGTACTGTGTTTACATGGTTGCCATGTAATTTCTTTTCTCCTGCTGCTGCTGCTAAGTCGCTTCAGTTGTGTCTGACTCTGTGTGACCCCATAGATGGCAGCCCACCAGGCTCCTCTGTCCCTGGGATTCTCCAGGCAAGAACGCTGGAGTGGGTTGCCATTTCCTTCTCCAATGCATGAAAGTGAAAAGTGAAAGTGAAGTCACTCAGTCATGTCCCACTCTTCGTGACCCCATGGACTGCAGCCTACCAGGCTCCTCTGCCCATGGAATTTTCCAGGCAAGGGCACTGGAGTGGGGTGCCATTGCCTCCTCCAAATTTCTTTTTATCTCACTCTTATTTAATAAGGGCATCTCCAATCAGAGCTTCTTGTAACTAATTGTTGAGAGGATGTAGTTTGTTTGCCTCTGTTCCCATCTTATCTAGAATGAATGTATTGCCCTCTCTCTAAGCTAGTTTTTGTTCATTACCTTAGGTATTAGGACATCTTAGGATGCTTTTTCTAGAATGCAAATTTTATCCTGCCATGTCTTGCCTAAAACTCCTTTGTGATTTCTCATAGCTTTTAGAAAAAATGTCTAAACTTCTTTTTTTAAAAAATTAGTTAATTATTTTTGGCGGTGCTAGATCTTCACTGCTGTGTGCAGGCTTTCTCTAGTTGTGGGAAGTGGGGGCTATTCTCTATTGTGATTGTGAGGGCTATTCTCTGTTGTGAAGGCTTCTCATTGCAGTGGTTTTTCTTGTTGTGCAGCACAGACTCTAGGGCTCAAGGGCCTAGTTGCCATGAGGCATGGTGGGCTACAGCCTATGGGGTCACAAAGAGTTGGGCACAACTAAGTGACTAACACATGCATACATGGGATCTTCCCAGATCAGGGATTGAATGCAAGGGATGTCC
Source organism: Neotragus moschatus (assembly GCA_006410615.1). Classification (NCBI taxonomy): domain Eukaryota; kingdom Metazoa; phylum Chordata; class Mammalia; order Artiodactyla; family Bovidae; genus Neotragus; species Neotragus moschatus. The sequence continues at coordinate 99,594 of SJYA01000722.1, read as the reverse complement.
CTTGCATTGCAAGGCAGATTCTTAACTACTGGACCACCAGGGAAGCCCTAAACTTCTTAACTTACATGCAAGATCCTTTATTATTTGGCCCACATACCTCACTAGCTCAGGTCTCCTGTTGTTCTCTACCTCATTTGTTAATTGATCATAGGAGGCTTTTTGCTGAGCCTGGATCTGGCCTCAGAACCCTTCTCAACACAGGGCTTCAAGTAGACTGTTAACCTTCTTCTCTAGTTAAATCCCATTCATTCTTCAAAACTTAGTTCCAGTGTTCTCTTCTTTGGGAAAATTTCCCAGAATACTCCTCCCTTTCTTTCCCTCCATTGTATAGTTCAGATACCTCTCTTCTGTGGTTTTTCTGTCATATAATTTATCACACTTAACTGTAATTGTCTTTTACAATATGTTGTAATAGACGTTGGAGCCAGAATGCCAGGGTTCAGAAATTAGCTCTCCTCATTTGTTGTATGTCTGACTTTGGGGGTCCTGTGCCTGCTTCCTTGTGAGAATTAAATAAGTTAATGCATGGAAAGCTTTCACTGAGTACATGCTCAACAAATGCTATTTATTGTTTTTTATTAAAAGGAGCCATCAGACAGCAGTAATGGCCCCATTCCACCCACAGCCCCTGCCTTACAAGCCAGGAGCTGTCCGTGGTGCTAAAACAATGCCCTTCAACACAGAACAATGTTGCTATTGTCTTTCATATATTTAGCCCTCTCTTGCCTGGAAAATCCCATGGACAGAGGAGCCTGGTAGGCTGCAGTCCATGAGGTCACTAAGAATTGGACACGACTGAGCGACTTCACTTTCACTTTTCACTTTCATGCATTGGGGAAGGAAATGGCATCCCACTCCAATATTCTTGCCTGGAGAATCCCAGGGACGGGGGAGCCTGGTGGGCTGCCGTCTATGGGGTCGCACAGAGTCGGACACGACTGAATTGACTTAGCAGCAGACATAAACCCATATTACAACTTTCCAGCTTTAGCAGTAGACATAGAAATGGATTCTCCCTTCCCATTTCCACAGCCATCATCCTAATCCTGGCCTTGGCCACCTCATTAGCACCCTTTTATGTGACAGAGGTAAGTCTCCTAATAGGCCTCCTTACATCTGGACCATTTGACCAATCTCATTCATATTATTTGCCTCTGAATTCTTGCTTATATCAAGTCATGTCTGTACTTATTAACTCACAATGAATTTCTAAAGAGTAGAAAGAACTCAAATGACTTGAAAGGATGGTTAATGATAATATATCAATGTGCGCAACGCATGCACTCAGTCATGTCCTGACTCTGCGGCCCGTCAGACTCCTTTGTCTATGGGATTCTCCAGGCAAGAATACTTGAGTGGGTTGCCATGGCTTCCTCCAGGGGATCTTTCCACCCCTGGGGTTGAGCTCACAGCTCCTGCATTTCCTCTGTTGGCAGGTGGATTCTTTACCACTTGAGCCACCTGGGGAGCAGCACCAATGAGATGTTCATATAAGCAGCAATAAAGATAATTATTAATATAGGAAATCTTTTGTCAATGGAAAGGAGAAGACTACAATATGATTTTAACATCATTCATTCATTTATTAAACATATACTGAGCACCTATTTTGCGATAGGCCACAGAGATGTAAGGATTATGAAGATAGTCCCTTCTTTAAGGAGATGGGCGATAGTAGCTCAGAAAGTAAAGAATCTGCTTGCAATACAGGAGACCCTAGTTTGATCCCTGGGTCAGGAAGATACCCTGGAGAAGGGAATGGCAACCCATTCCAATATTCTTGCCTGAAAAATTCCATGGACAGAGGAGCCTGGTGGGCTACAGCCCATGGGGTCACAAAGAACTGATATGACTGAGTTAATAACACTTTAAGCAGCCTTCTATAAAGGAGTCTAACAAAAGAGAAAGCCATATAAGTAGATTGCAAGCAGATATGCATTTGAATTGAGACTAGAAAGAGATGTGGAAATATGTAAACAGTATGAGGAGTATAGGTGAATTTTTATCTTTTCATAACCTATTAGGGAGTGAACCCTGCAAAGAACCTCAGGCGAGAGCAGAACCAAATTTCTCCAACAAAGGCTACACACAACTCCAGGTAAGCTCTTCCTTACTCTTTCTCCAATCATGCATCCTCAGGCCACCTAAAAAAATAAAATAATATTAATGGAGTGCCCGATTCCTTGGTTGTGGCTCAGAGCAGTCAAAGAGGTCTTGGCAAGGGCAAGAAGAAAAATAATGGCATAGCAACCACGCTGAACTTCTACAGCAAAATAAATGGATATTTTTGAGTGACTGTGATAGTGCAAACAAAAATGGAGGAATGCATATGATTGTACCCTGATGAGTATCCTTAGCCTCTTATTAACTGGCCACCAGGCATATCTCCCCAGTCATGTGCCCCAGGACTCCTTAGGAGATCAAGTCTTTTTTTGTTTGTTTGTTTTTAATTGTCATCTTCTCCATGTTTTGGCCATTGTGCTGACCCCTCTCAAGAACAGTCCTCACTCTTTTAATTCAAATCTTCTCCTTTCTTTAAAAAAAGATAAGGACTCATCTTCAGAGCTTCCTGAGTGGCTTAGCGTAAAGAATCTGCCTGCCAATGCAGGCCTAAGAGACACAGGTTGATCCCTGGGTTGGGAAGATGCCCTGAAGGAGGGCATGGCAATCCACTCCAGTTTTTTTGCCTGGGAAATCCCATGGACAGAGAAGTCTGCAGTCTACAGAGAAGTCACAAAGAGTCGGACAAGGCTTAGCAACTGAAACAACAAACATCGTCTTCTTCAAGAACCCTTTCTTAGTTAAATCCATTCTATTCAAACAGAAATACTTGAAAGTCAGCTTTGCTGGATATAAAACTCTTGGCTCACATTCGCACTGCTTTGAAGAAGTTCTGGAGAGAGGAGTCTGTGATGTATCAGCATCCACTTGTCACTGGTTAATCTCATGGGCTCTGGAGTCAGACACACTTGGGTTAAATCTGCACCACTTATTAGCCATGCCACCTATCAGTTCAGTTCAGTCGCTTAGNGAGTAGAAAGAACTCAAATGACTTGAAAGGATGGTTAATGATAATATATCAATGTGCGCAACGCATGCACTCAGTCATGTCCTGACTCTGCGGCCCGTCAGACTCCTTTGTCTATGGGATTCTCCAGGCAAGAATACTTGAGTGGGTTGCCATGGCTTCCTCCAGGGGATCTTTCCACCCCTGGGGTTGAGCTCACAGCTCCTGCATTTCCTCTGTTGGCAGGTGGATTCTTTACCACTTGAGCCACCTGGGGAGCAGCACCAATGAGATGTTCATATAAGCAGCAATAAAGATAATTATTAATATAGGAAATCTTTTGTCAATGGAAAGGAGAAGACTACAATATGATTTTAACATCATTCATTCATTTATTAAACATATACTGAGCACCTATTTTGCGATAGGCCACAGAGATGTAAGGATTATGAAGATAGTCCCTTCTTTAAGGAGATGGGCGATAGTAGCTCAGAAAGTAAAGAATCTGCTTGCAATACAGGAGACCCTAGTTTGATCCCTGGGTCAGGAAGATACCCTGGAGAAGGGAATGGCAACCCATTCCAATATTCTTGCCTGAAAAATTCCATGGACAGAGGAGCCTGGTGGGCTACAGCCCATGGGGTCACAAAGAACTGATATGACTGAGTTAATAACACTTTAAGCAGCCTTCTATAAAGGAGTCTAACAAAAGAGAAAGCCATATAAGTAGATTGCAAGCAGATATGCATTTGAATTGAGACTAGAAAGAGATGTGGAAATATGTAAACAGTATGAGGAGTATAGGTGAATTTTTATCTTTTCATAACCTATTAGGGAGTGAACCCTGCAAAGAACCTCAGGCGAGAGCAGAACCAAATTTCTCCAACAAAGGCTACACACAACTCCAGGTAAGCTCTTCCTTACTCTTTCTCCAATCATGCATCCTCAGGCCACCTAAAAAAATAAAATAATATTAATGGAGTGCCCGATTCCTTGGTTGTGGCTCAGAGCAGTCAAAGAGGTCTTGGCAAGGGCAAGAAGAAAAATAATGGCATAGCAACCACGCTGAACTTCTACAGCAAAATAAATGGATATTTTTGAGTGACTGTGATAGTGCAAACAAAAATGGAGGAATGCATATGATTGTACCCTGATGAGTATCCTTAGCCTCTTATTAACTGGCCACCAGGCATATCTCCCCAGTCATGTGCCCCAGGACTCCTTAGGAGATCAGGTCTTTTTTTGTTTGTTTGTTTTTAATTGTCATCTTCTCCATGTTTTGGCCATTGTGCTGACCCCTCTCAAGAACAGTCCTCACTCTTTTAATTCAAATCTTGTCCTTTCTTTAAAAAAAGATAAGGACTCATCTTCAGAGCTTCCTGAGTGGCTTAGCGTAAAGAATCTGCCTGCCAATGCAGGCCTAAGAGACACAGGTTGATCCCTGGGTTGGGAAGATGCCCTGAAGGAGGGCATGGCAATCCACTCCAGTTTTTTTGCCTGGGAAATCCCATGGACAGAGAAGTCTGCAGTCTACAGAGAAGTCACAAAGAGTCGGACAAGGCTTAGCAACTGAAACAACAAACATCGTCTTCTTCAAGAACCCTTTCTTAGTTAAATCCATTCTATTCAAACAGAAATACTTGAAAGTCAGCTTTGCTGGATATAAAACTCTTGGCTCACATTCGCACTGCTTTGAAGAAGTTCTGGAGAGAGGAGTCTGTGATGTATCAGCATCCACTTGTCACTGGTTAATCTCATGGGCTCTGGAGTCAGACACACTTGGGTTAAATCTGCACCACTTATTAGCCATGCCACCTATCAGTTCAGTTCAGTCGCTTAGTTGTGTCCGACCCTTTGTGACCCCATGGACTGCAGCACGCCAGGCCTCCCTGTCCATCACCAACTCCTGGAGTTTACTCAAACTCATGTCCATTGAGTAGGTGATGCCCTCCAACCGTCTCATCCTCTTGTCATCCCCTTCTCTTGCTGCCTTCAATCTTTCCCAGCATCAGGATCCTTTCAAATGAGTCAGTTCTTCATATCAGGTGGCCAAAGTACTGGAGTTTCAGCCTCAGCATCAGTCCTTCCAATGAACACCCAGGACTGATTTCCTTTAGGATGGACTGGTTGGATCTCCTGCTGTCCAAGGGACTCTCAAGAGTCTTCTCCAACACCACAGTTCAAAAGCATCAATTCTTTGGTGCTCAGCTTTCTTTATAGTCCAACTCTCACATCTATACATAACTACTGAAAAAACCATCGCTTTGACTAGATGGACCTTTGTCAGCAAAGTAATGCCTCTGCTTTTTAATATGCTGTCTAGGTTGGTCATAACTTTTCTTCCAAGTAGCAACCGTCTTTTAATTTCATGGCTGCAGTTACCATCTGCAGTGATTTTGGAGCCCCCCTCAAAAGTCTGTCTTTGTTTCCACTGTTTCCCCATCTATTTCCCATGAAGTGATGGGACCAGATGCCATGATCTTAGTTTCCTGAATGTTGAGCTCTAAGCCAACTTTTTTACTCTCCTCTTTCACTTTCATCAAAAGCCTCTTAAGTTTTTCTTTACTTTCTGTCATAAGGGTGGTGTCATCTGCATATCCGAGGTTATTGATATTTCTCTAGGTAATCTTGATACCTGTGGAAGGGGTTTATTCATGATAAACCTTAGTTTCCTAACCTATCACATGGAGATAATAACAACTATCTGGTAGGGTTTTGTGAGGATGAAGCAGATTGATATATGTAAAATGGTTTGTCATGGTGCCTGGGGCATATGTAGTTGTAACCATTTCTTTTCCTTATATTATTCTTTAATCTGTTTCAGGGAAATATGGGTTAATTCAACCAATGCCGTATGTCCTTTTTAGTAGGTATTTAATAGATGCTTTCTGAAGGAATCTGATTTAAGAACATTGACAAAGAAAAACAGTATTCCATTGCTAAGTCATTTCCAGCTAATGATAGACTGGTAAGAAGTTATGCTAATTGGCAACATTTCTTATCTACAAAAGGTAGACAAATTATTCATTTCTCTTTTACTATTTATGTGAAATTGCAAATGGGTTCATTTTTGCCCAATTTTATATCAAATGGCTATGGATGTTAATAACTAATGGAAGAAGTTAAATTGGCCTCCTAATCCTAGTACATTTTCTGCTGTGTTTAAGTGGAGGACCTATAAATATGGCCTGAAGATCAAGAGGACTCAATACCACTATTTGAGACTGGTGGAAATGTTGTTACACAATTGAAAAAAAAGAAAAAGGAAAAAAAAATACACTGTGTTCTCAAATATTAGGTGGTTTTTAAGGAAACAAATAGTAATATATCTCAGTATAGAAGGCTTATGGAGATATGATAATATGAACCAGGAATACAACTTATCATTAAAACACTCTGAATATGCTTTAACTATTTAAAGGAAACAGAAGCCCTCCCGTGCAAAAAGAGGAAAATCTGATTCAATCTAGTTCCACTTTTAAATTGGTTCTTCAAATTAGTGAATGATAGTATTGGAAACATGGGGATTTCCATAGATGAGCTTCAGTATCACTCTGTTCCATTAACAAATGATATGTTGTCATTTATTTGATACGATTGAATAATCCTGTTGGTTTCTGAAGTGAGTTTAAAAATTATTTAAGCTAACTAAGGCTTAAAGATCACCATAACAATTACTTAACTGAAACTTCCCCCTTCACACCAGGGGTCTTATTAAAGTTGAGTAAGAAATTAACATTAATTAGATTAGAAGTTGCATTCACAGAGGAAAGGACTTTCATTAGAAGGAGGAGAGAGAGGTAGTGTTGTAGAAAGCTTCATAAGCAGTACAAAACCAGAGGCTCTGGTGAGATATTACAGAAACCAATGAAGTTACTAACTCCGTACCTCTAGGTTAAGATTTCCTGCAGTGTTGAGCACAATACATTCACATGGTAATACTCTAAACATGATTTCACGTAGCCATGAAATTGAAAGATGCTTACTCCTTGGAAGAAAAGTTATGACCAACCTAGACAGCATATTAAAAAGCAGAGACATTACTTTGCCAACAAAGGTCTGTCTATTCAAAGCTATGGTTTTTTCAGTAGTCATGTATGGATGTGCAAGTTGGACTATAAGGAAAGCTGAGCACCGAAGAATTGATGCTTTTGAACTGTGGTGTTGGAGATGACTCTTGAGAGTCTCTTGGACTACAAGGAGATCCAACTAGTCAGTCCATCCTAAAGGAAACCAGTCCTGAATATTCATTGAAAGGACTGATGTTGAAGCTAAAACTCCAATACTTTGGCCACCTGATGCAACAGAACTGACTCATTGGAAAAGACCCTGATGCTGGGAAAGACTGAAGGCAGGAGGAGAAGGGGATGACAGAGAATGAGATGGCTGGATGGCATCACCGACTCAATGGACATAAATTTCAATAAACTCTCGGGAGTTGATGATGGACAGGGAGGCCTGATGTGCTGCAATCCATGGGAGTCACAAAGAGTCAGACACGACTGAGCAACTGAACTGAACTGAATACTCTCAGCTTCTCTTAGTAGTTCAGCTGGTAAAGAATCTGCCTGAATGCAGGAGACCCTGGTTTGATTCCTGTGTTAGGACGATCCACTGGAGAAGGGATAGGCTACCCACTCCAGTTTTCTTGGATTTTCCTGGTGGCTCACTGATAGAGAATTTGCCTGCAATGTGAGAGACTGGGTTCTATCCTTGGGAATGGCTACCCACTCCAATATTCTGGCCTGGAGAATGCCATGGACTGTGTAGAACATGGGTTTGCAAAGAGTTGGATACGACTAAGGGACTTTCACTTGTACATAATACTTTAAACTGTGGAACTTTATTTCCGGACAGGTCTTTAATGCATTTATTTAGCACAAGTTTTCATCTTATAAATGAGGAAGCCAAGGTTCAGAGATGGGAAGCACCTTATGTGATTTATGAGAGGTGCTCATGTTTTAACTTTGAGCAACATTTTTCACTGCTGCCTCTTTTATTTGAAGCAGAGCACAGGAGGCTAGTAAAGCACTGGGATTAAGTGGATGGGCCCTGGAGTCAGACTGCCTGAGTTCAAATTCTGACTGTGCCACTAACAAGCTGTATGAACCTGGGCAATTTACTGACCCTCTCTGTAGTGCTCTCTGAAAAACCATAAAATTGTAGTACTCACTTCACAGGGTTGCATGGATTGAAAGTGTTAACAGGAGTAAAGCCTATGGTGCATAGTGGGTACACTGGCTACAACTGTTATTTCCCCAAAGGCAAAACATCAAAAGATTCAGATCAAGGGAGCAAAAACCTCATGTATTTATGCATGCAGATCATAAATACGTAAAAAGTGGGTTAGCAGAGTTCATAAATTTTGTTTCTTTACTTTTTCTCCCAGTACATTACCAGTCATCTCTCCTCTTATCTGTGCTGGTAGGTACCCAAGAGATATCTAGACAAAATATTTTCATTCATTTGATCATAAAAGTACTTAGTCTGTTTAGTAATTGGTGCCGCTGACACTCTATCAACCTTAGAAAATTATAGCAGTGTATCTATGACAGCGGTAAGTGGTGAGTTGCCAGAATAATTGGCAGTCAGGCAATGTAAAAGATGCAACATTCTCACAAGTGTTTACCCAGCATTGCGTTCCTCCTGCTGTTGCCTGCTTACCTGACACAGCTGGGTTTGAAAACACAAGCGTCCTTTTAAGTTTTTCAAAGGCTCTTTTGGTAAACAGGGATTTTTTTTTTTTTTCCTTCTCTTCTACATTGAATTTAGGCTGCCTTGAATTCTGTGCTATTTGATTTGCTTTGTTCAGCAATAGAAGCTGAAAAGAGAAAGGCCAGGTTTCTTCCCGAAGACCTGCACACATCGTTCCATTCTAATTTGTTCTTGATCTGGCGCCTGCATACTCTGGCTCCAGGTGTGCAGAGTTTTCTTGATCAGGAGGACTATATCCCGTGTCCCTCAACCTTTTCCCAGTATCAGCAGTTGGGGGTGGGCTTTCTCTGTTGTTTGGAGAAGTTGGGGCGGGGGTGGGGAGACTGTTTGTGAAGAGGAAGCTTAATAAGCAGGGGTTTGCCAGGAAGACCTGTGGGTTCTTAAGCAGTGAGGATGCCCTGGCCCTACCGAGTTCGTTCATCTGGACAAAACTAGATCATCTCTGTTCCGTGAGGCTGTCTTTCCTCCTGCCTCAGGCTGATCTGCGGTTTCCCACCCTTAACTCTCCCCCTAGCCCTCCTCCCCCGACAAAGGTTTCTCGATTCCCTAAGACAATCGCTGACTCTATTATAGAAGGGATGGGACACTAGCAGGCATCCTTCCCATCCAACGGGCAGTACAGAAGTACTTTCAAAGTGGGGGAGAACTCTCACTTCAGTTCTCCACCAGTCCCTCTTGCTCCTTAAACTGGGTCCCCGCAGGGTCCCAACGTTCAACTCCAGCCGTCTCCCAGCGCTGGGGTGGCCGCGAGGACCGGCTCCTCTCCGGGTGGGGCGCGACCTCGAAAAGAAGGGCGCAGCGGCGCGAGGAAAGTGGGGCCGCCGCGACCGGGGAGGAAGGTCCCCGGAGCTGGAGGTACCCGAGCTAGGCACGCGGGAGGGGGCGGACCCGAGGACCCAGCCGCCGGGAAGCCACCGCCCCGCCCCGGCCCGGCCCGGCCCGCGGGTCCGCAGGCTCGCCAGCCGCGGCGCAGGCGTGTGCGGGCGGGGGCAGCGCGGCCCTCCCCGCTAGCCGAGCGGCGGTCCCGCCCCGTCGCCTCGCGCCCGCGCCGCCGAGCCCGGCCAGCTCCGTCCCGGCACCATGCGGAGGGTGAGTGTGCCCCGCCTCGGCGGCGCGCGGAGCCGGGGAGCGTGAGAGCGCGTCCCTCCCGCCCCGCTGCGGGGCGACGGGGGAGCTGGGCNCCGCCCCGTCGCCTCGCGCCCGCGCCGCCGAGCCCGGCCAGCTCCGTCCCGGCACCATGCGGAGGGTGAGTGTGCCCCGCCTCGGCGGCGCGCGGAGCCGGGGAGCGTGAGAGCGCGTCCCTCCCGCCCCGCTGCGGGGCGACGGGGGAGCTGGGCGGGAAGGGCAGAGGGCTGGGACGGCGGGTCTCGCGGGGCCGCGGCCGTAGCCTGGGCGTGCGGAGCGGGGCGGCGCCCTTCGGACGGCGTGGGGGTACACGGGGGACCGTGGGATCCCTCCCCGCCTGAGGGCCTCGGGTTCATCGGTTGCCGGCGGCAGCGCGGACACGTCGAGAGCTCTGTGTCCGCGCCTCTCCGAGGCCGAGGTGGGCTCTTCCCCTCACCCTGAGCCCCCCGTTTTGGGGAGAGCCCCTTTCCCCGCGTTCCCCGAGCCGGCTCGGCTCGCCGCTGCGTTCTGAGCTCGGCGCCTCGCTCACTCCTCGGGAGCCTCGTAAACTTTGCCGGCAGGCGCGGTTCGGACTCCTCTGGCGCACACGCAGGGAGCAGCGGGCCCCAGTCCGAGTCCTGCAAGTGACAGCGCCGCGGCGGGTGCGTGCGTTTGGAGGAGGTAGTGGTCCCCAGTCTTCTCCAGAAATGGGCTCGCTTACGGCGTTTGGAAGGCGCGAAGTGTAAACTCGAGTCGCTCCCGCTAGCCAGGCGCTGCCCACCGACGGGAACCCGCGCGGAGTCCCGGAGGTAGGCTCCCAGCATNGTGCGTTTGGAGGAGGTAGTGGTCCCCAGTCTTCTCCAGAAATGGGCTCGCTTACGGCGTTTGGAAGGCGCGAAGTGTAAACTCGAGTCGCTCCCGCTAGCCAGGCGCTGCCCACCGACGGGAACCCGCGCGGAGTCCCGGAGGTAGGCTCCCAGCATCTGCGTCGGGGAGCCTCGACAGCGGCTCCTTCCCCAAACCGCGAGTGTGAAGGTCTTGCTCACACTGTTCCCCCTCCAACAGAGCTCCTGGGGGGCGGGGGTGGACTCCAATCCACAGGCTGACCTGCAGGGTTTATTCCACCCCAAGGAACAGTCTGAAGGTTGGTGATGCTTGTTGTCCGCCCTGCGAAGCACGCTCACATGTCCTGCGCAGTTTGATCTTGCCTGTCTGCGGGAGCTGATTGACATGGAAGTGTCAGTGATTGACGTGAAAGTACTGGTGATTTTCTGAGCGATCAGTCCCCGTATGCCGTTTGGATCTTAATCTTGGGGACCAGGTTGCTTTAACCAAATGCAGGATCTCGGCACTTACAGAGTAGAAGAGAGAGGAGAGAAAATTCAAGGAGATCCAGGTAGATACCGTGCCATTTCCCCAGACCTCCTGAAGGCCAACCCTCATGACAGTGTGTGTGCCAGAGCGGAGTGCTTTCTGAAGAGACAAGGTTGAGAGAGGAAATGGGAAAAACAGTAGTTCACCGGAGCCTATGAATTTCTCTGGGCTGGAGTTTGGGGTTGCCTTGTGACTAAGGTGTGTGTGTGTGTGTGTGTGTGTTCAGTTCAGTCAGTCCTTTCTGACACTTTGAGAGTGCGTCTGGCTCCTCTGTCCGTGGGATTTTCCAGACAAGGATACTGAAGTGGGTTGCCATTCCCTCCTCCAGGGGATCTTCCTGACCCAGGGATCAAACCCGCTTTCTCTTGCCTGTGCCTCCTGCGTTAGGAGGCAGAGTCTTTACCACTTGAGCCGCCTGTGGAAGCCCTATGTGTGTGCTTATTAATTTGGTCACCTGTGACCCTTTCAAAGATTTCTTCCTCTCAGGGGCTCGGGTGTTTCAAAGGGAACTCTGGCCTGCCCTTTAGCAGGTGGTGCCAGGTTAAGTCTTCTGTTTGGTGGGGGTGGGTGATATTTAGAGTGAGTTTCTGTAGAGCAAGTGTGAATTGGCCTCAGCTGCCTCTGGAAAGTCTGTTAGTGAGCTGACATGGAAATTTACCTGACGTGCCTTTGGAGTGAGTCCAAACCTGCTCAGGTGTTTCTGGGGAGAACAGGATTCCAGCGGGGCTGGCCAGCTAGTTTGACACACCTGGCATCAGAAGAACAGCAGTAATGGAAGCTGGCGGGGTTACCTGTTTAAACTCCACATTCAGTAACCTCCTTTTACCTTGAGTGCCACTAGAGTTATTAAAGAAAGCAGCTGAGATGGGATCTGTAGGACTAGGTAAGGTGTGTTAGATGGAGAATCTAGATTTGAGGATGGAGGGCATTGACCAAAGTATTTAAAATGAGATTTGCATACTACCTTCTTTAGATAGTATGATTTCCCTGGTGGCTCAGACGGTAAAGCGTCTCTCTACAATGCGGGAGACCTGGGTTCCATCCCTGGGTCGGGAAGATCCGCTGCAGAAGGAAATGGCAATCCACTCCAGTACTATTGCCTGGAAAATCCCATGGACAGAGGAGCCTGGTAGGCTACAGTCCATGGGTTCGCAAAGAGTCAGACATGACTGAGCGACTTCACTTTCCTTTCTTTAGGATGAAAGAAGTGAGTGCTTGCTAGAATGGCAGATTTCTGGGCTCAACCCCAGTCATTTTATATGAGAACTTTTAGGACTGGAGCTCAGCAATTTGCATGTTAAACACCCACCACCACCACTACTATAAAGTAGTGAAAAGTGTTAGTGTCTTTTAGTGTCACTCAGTTGTGTCTGACTCATTGTGACCCCATGAACTGTAGCCCTCCAGGCTCTTCTCTCCATGAGATTCTCCAGGCAAGAATACTGGAGTGGGTAGCCGTTCCCTTCTCCAGGGAGTTGAACCTAGGTCTCCTGCATTGCAGGGGGACTCTTTACCATCTGAGCCACCAGGGAACCACCACCATAAGCCATATGTATTAAACACTTACTATGTGTGGGCACTGTTCTGAGCTCTAGGAGTACAGAGGGAAGATGATAGCTAAAAATCTTGTTTTCCTAGAGGCTACATTCTGGTTGAGAAATTAGATGATACAGAAGTAAACAAATATTCAAAAAACTTTACATAGTGATGAGAGCTATGAAGAAAATAAAGCAGGATATTGGAATTGTTGCCAGCCGAAGCTTGTACTGCCAGCAAAGTAAGAGATGAGCTGTTGAGGCAAGAAATAGCAGCTTTGTTTGGAAAGCCAGCAGACTGAGAAGATGGTGGACTAATGTCCCCAAAAAACCATCTTACCTAAAAGTTAGAATTCCAGCTGCTTTTATATTACTAAAATGGGAGGGAGTGTGGCTGATTGTTGCAAACTCCTTGGTGCCAGAATCGCTTGTTCTTGCAGCTGTCCAGGAGGGTCTGGTCACAGTGTTCCCATAAATCTTCAACAAGACTAAGGTTATTCTCTGTTCTATAACTTTTTATCTCTATATGGATGGGAAAGTGTTATACTTTTAAAGGTCAGAGCCTTGGGAATGGGCTGTCCTGTGTGTTTCAGGCTATAGGCAATATTTTTTTTTACAGAGGGATGGAGAACCTCTATGACTTAAGGTCAGGCAACAGAGCTCAAAGGTTAGAGCTAAGGAATAGGTCATTAAGGAGTTGGGTTTGTTCTGTTACTGAATGGAAAGTGAATCCGGGAGTGAAGCCATTTTAATTTGGGTGGGCAGGGAAGATGTTTCTAAGGAGTTGACATTTGAACAGTGAGTTACACGGGAAAGGAAGTCAGCTATGTGANTAAGGAATAGGTCATTAAGGAGTTGGGTTTGTTCTGTTACTGAATGGAAAGTGAATCCGGGAGTGAAGCCATTTTAATTTGGGTGGGCAGGGAAGATGTTTCTAAGGAGTTGACATTTGAACAGTGAGTTACACGGGAAAGGAAGTCAGCTATGTGAAGTTTTGAGGAAAGTGCTATAGCCTGAGGAACATCAAATGCAAAGGCCCTGAGGTAGGAGCAGGCAGGGCCTGAGTGAAAAACAGAGAGAAGATACCAGAATTGAAGCAGAGTGGGGTGTGTAAGGGGTGAGGAGAGTGGAATGAAGAAATNAAAGTTAGCTTTCATGTTAATTATTATATTAAAAAATATATATTTATGTATTTGGCTGCAGCAGATCTTAGTTGTAGCATACAGGGTATTTTAGTTGTGGCATGCAAACTCTTAGTTGCGCATGCCACGACTAATGTGGGATCTAGCTCCCTGACCAGGGATTGAACCCCAGCCTCCTGCACTGGGAGTGTGGAGCCTTAGCCACTGGACCACCAGAGAAGTCCCTCATATTAATTGTTATTAGTCAAATCATGTTTCCAAATTATGTTCATTATAAAAGTAGAGAATGGGTCTCATGCAAAAATAGATCAGTGTATCTACTCTGTGCAGACTCATCCTTTATTCCATAGCTTATTGTATTGTCATTCTTTATTCCATTTTGTTGTTGTTATTGAGTCGCTAAGTTGTGTCTGACTCTTTGTGACCCCATGGACTGCAGCCTACCAGGCCTCTCTGTCCCTTACTGTCTCTCGGAGTTTGCCCAAGTTCATGTCCACTGAGTCAGTGATGCTGTCCAAATATCTCTACTCCACCTACTTTATTAATTTGATAGCAATACTACTTTGAAAGTGAGTAGATGCTTGAATATTTGAGGGGCTAAAATGGGTGTATCTTCTCCATTTTAGGAGTGTTGGGTAGATATGTTCATACCTGTTGTTCAGTATTCATTTCTGGTTTCAGCTGTCTCCATAAGAGTAACTTGGATTCTGAGTCTCTACCCTATGGCTCCAAATCTCCAGAAGTAATTTTCCAGCACAGTCCTGCATACTTCTCCCTCTCGTTTCCCAAATGAGGAACATTGAATGTCAACAACAATGGAGCTTAGTTTTTACTCTCAAACTTTGTCTTCTCTTTGGGGCTCTTGTTTTAGGGAACCCATGACCGTTCTCCCAGATGTGGAGGCTTCGGTCTTTTGACAGCATTTCTGGTCCTTTCCTCTCAAACCTCAGGAGCTGAATACTGTTGGGTGAATCTTTGTTGTTTTTCCCTTCCACTGCCATGCTCTTACTTTAAAAGTAAGAGAATGGCTTACTTTGTCTTAAGTACTTTGTCTCTCAAACCAAGGTTTTGGGGATTTGAGTGTTTTTCATTATAAGTTAAACAGGTTTTCCCAGTGGCTCAGCAGTAAACAGTCTGCCTGCAGTGAGGAGCTTCAGGCAACATGGGTTTGAAGCCTGGGTCGGAAAGATCCCTTGGAGGAAGACATGGCAACCCACTCCAATATTCTTGCCTGGAAAATTCCATGGACAGAGGAACCTAGCAGGCTATAGTCCATAACATCTCAGAGTCCAACCTGACTGAAGCCACTTAGCAAACGCGCATACATCCTAAGTGTCACAGTTCTTATTTTCATGTCCAGGATAAGCTAATAAAATCAATAGTACATGTTTGGGGGCGATCAGATTTGTAACTGAGTTTTTCTACTGATTTCAGTGTCCACATTTGTATTGTGTTTGTGTGTTGGCTCTGAGCTGGGCAAGTCTTCTCTCTTGCACCATGAGGTGACCAACTTTGTCTGGAACTTCTTGCATTGCTGTAACTGTCTGAGTCTGGCTTTCCCAGTGTTATTTTTGGATTCTCAGAACTTAGCATTAGGCCTGACACATACTGGACTCTTTTTTATTTTTCTTTCTTTCATTTCAAATTTTAATTGCTCATTTCATTACACATACTGGACTCTTATGGTTATAGGCATCGTGTGTATCTTATTTTGAAGCTTGCCCCTCACATAGTGTATGGGGATAGTTATAGCTATATACTTTTTGTTTTATTTATGTATTTATGCATGCATTTAGTTATAAGTTATTTTTTTAGTTATGGCTATATTTAATATTTATATAGTACTTAGTCGTGTTGATGACAGCTGACTTAAACTGTTACTTATTTTTAGACATTTGGATTATTTTCATTTGTTGGCTATTTGAGTAGTAGACTTAAAAACATCTTTGAACAAAGTTGTTTTTCTCTCATCAATATTCTTTTCTTGGGAATCTCTTAATGCCGTTAATAGGTCTAAAGGCAGCAGCAGTTTTATTCATCTTGTGATGTGACGCTAGGTTGTTTTTTGTTCCGTTTTGCTTTAATGGAGAGTCTGGACAGAGTTTAATGGATGACCTCTTCTTAGATATCTTTCTTTAATTTTCAGTTACACTCCCTTTGGTTTGCAGTCAAGGTAAGAAGAACAGATGATGGTCATTATCCTCCTGCCACGGCTTCATTGCTCTCCTGCCCCATTCTCCCTTCCTCCAGTCTATACCCTCAGCCACACCTTCAGAAATGTGTGACGTGCATATTACTTCAGCCTGAGTAATATTGCAACAGACAAATCGAATCGTTTAATCCATTCGTACTGAAAACACAGCAGAGGCTTCCCACTACTTGCCAGATAAAGTGCAGCTGTGTCATCAGGGTGTACAGAGCCGCTCACGACGTGGGTTCTGTTTCCCTTTCTAGGCTTATCTTTGGCCACTGCCCAGACGCACTCTCTGCTCCCCCTGATGGCACTGTTTTCCCTTGGGAATGTGCATTCTCTTCCCTCCATCTGAAGCGAACTTCCCAACCCCTTGCCTGCTGGGCATTGCCCTACTCAACATTCTTTAAGACTCTGCTCATAGTCCTAAGTGTTGCCCTCTTTCCAAGCCTTATGTCATTCCTCCCTCCCATTCTTTTTTAAAAAATATTTATTTTAATTTTATTTTTATAGTACTTTAAATAATATTTATTTTGATTTATTTGGCTGTGTGGGATCTTAGTTGGGGCATGCAGGATCTTGGATCTTCGTTGCAGTATGTGAGGTCTTTAGTTGTGGCGTGTGGGATCTAGTTCCCTGACCAAGGAGCGAACCTAAGGCCCCTGCACTGGGAGCACAGAGTCTTAGCCACTGGACCACTTTATCAGTCATTTTTGTAATCCAGCTTTTAATTCAGTAACTAGCACACAGCTTGTCCTCAGTAAATATTTTTTTTTCCTGAATGAACAGAACTATTATTTTGATTTACTCAGTAGTAAGTAGACTACTTATAGGTAAGTCTACTTATTTGTGAACTGAGACTCCATTTATGGTATATATGATAATTCTCAATTGTCCAGAATATCAACTTTTCCCAACTATTTTTTTTTAAATGGGCATCAGTTATAAATTTCTTTCTTAACTAAGCTGTAAACACTAGACTGTAGGCTGCATAAGAAGTTCTCTAGTTTACCCTCATTTCCCTAGTTCTTAGTATTCATTCCTGGCACTCAGTGAGCCCGCAATAACTGTTTGTTGAATGAGTGAATAGATGAATGAATAAAAATTTGAGAAAAAGCCACTAACCATGTGGCGTGTCACATATATATGTGTATATAAACAAGTATGTGTTTATGTGCATGTATCCGCCCTGTTTTATTCACTGTTCTGTGCTGTGTCATTTTAACTTGGTGCTTTTCTTCATAACCCCTGGGGCAGCTTCAGCCTCCACGACTGCATGACTGTGGGAGGGCCTGCTTCAACCACACCATCTCATGCTCGCTCCTTTATGCGTTAATGTTGTTTAGTCGCTCAGTCATGTCCGACCTTTTGCGACCCCATGAACTGCATCACGCCAGGCTCCCCTGTCCTCCACTCTCTCCCGGAGTTTGCTCAAATTCATGTCCGTTGAGTTGGTGATGCTACCTAACTGTCTCATCCTCTGCCTCCCTCTTTTCCTCTGGCCTTCAATCTAGCACCTTAAAAATGTCCATACAAGCCAGGGAGCTAACACCTTAGTGTAGAAGGGAGGCTAGTCCCTCTGAGCCTCAGTGTGGAGCTAGGCAGTCTCTAGGACTGGCCTCCTCATTTGTCTCCAAACGTCAGCCAGACATCCTGTTGTCCTGGGAGCTAACTAAATCATATCTGCGTGACTGAGCTGATTGATAGAGACATGGTATTATCCAGAGCCTGCTGCCAAAACCTTAAGAGG
Organism: Neotragus moschatus; assembly: GCA_006410615.1. Taxonomy (NCBI): domain Eukaryota; kingdom Metazoa; phylum Chordata; class Mammalia; order Artiodactyla; family Bovidae; genus Neotragus; species Neotragus moschatus. The sequence continues at coordinate 81,776 of SJYA01000722.1, read as the reverse complement.
TTATTTTGAGATATCTGCAGAGAGAGATCACATCCGAGTCCCCTTGTGGAATCTTCTTGGCATATATGTCTCCCTTCTTGGTATCCTGGTGAGAATTTGCATGATTTTTTTGACCACAGCCTATTATAAGGAACAAAATATTCTACCTACTACTTAGTTTCTTTCTTATATTACTAGTCCTATTGAAAAGCTTTATGCTGCTGCTGCTGCTAAGTAGCTTCAGTTGTGTCCGTCTCTGTAACAGAATACAAACTGGAGGTAGGAATTAGCGGAGGGGAGGGAGTACATGGTGTTGTGAGGGAAAAGAATCATCTTTAACTGTGTTTCAGAATGATGAGGGCCAGGAAGATTTGAAAAAGAAAACCTAGGATGGCAACAGAAGTCCTTCTATTTGGTTCATTAAAAAAGATATGCTCCATTTTCAATGACCTGCTCTCCGGCTTAGGACTTCCATTAAAGCCCTGCTGGGTGAAAGCTAAAATCTTAGTTGAAAATAGGACAGATTGTATTTATTAAAGCTATTATCAGTGGTGACTGCTCTCAAATGCATTTTCTTTTATGATGCTGGGAGGACTATAGGAAGCATTTCCAACTCGAGCATCATTTAGATTTAGCCACAGGGCTAGCTGGAAACGACAGTGCTCGGCAGGCACAGACTGGGGTCTGGGTATCTGCGCGGCAGAGGCTGGTGGATCTCCGCCAGAGGCAGCGTTGCGTCCACGTGGCGGGTGGCGCTTAATGAGGCTGGCTGCCACCTGAAGTCGTGGGTGAGCAGTCGTGGGGGCAAGAGAGCAGTGCCTGGCACACTGGAGAAAGATGAGTGCTGAATCCTAGGAGAGCAGGGAGGGCAGAGGAAGACGAAGGCTGGATCTGACGGAGATGAGAGGTTCTTCTTGCTCCATATCCAGGGCCATTGACATTTACTTGGCCCTCAAATTCCATGCAAGCAGATATATTAGGGTTCTCTAGAGAACCAGATGAATAGGATATGTATAAATATATATACAAGAGGAGATTTATTATAAAAATTAGCTCATGTGGTTATAGAGGCCGAGAAAGTCTATGGTTTGCTGTCTGTAAGCTGGAGAACCAAGAAAGCCAGTGGTATCATTCAGTCCCACAGCAAAGGGGAATCCGCTGGTAATATAAATTCTGATCTGAGTCTGAAATCCAGAGAATCAGAAATTCCGATGTGATATCCAGGAGCCGGAGAAGATGAATGTCGTAGCTCAAGCAGGGAGGGAACTGGCCCTCCATCTGCCTTTTCGCTCTATTCGGGCCCTCAACTGATTGGCACATGGCCACTCACTCTGGGGAGGACCATCTGCTTTATTCAGTTCATCAGTTCAAATGCTCACCTCTTCCAGAAACAACCTCACAGACACACCCAGAAATAATATTTTATCAACTCTCTGGGCTTCTTTTAACCCAGTCAAGTTGACAACATAAAATTAACTAACACAACATATGAATTCTTGTGTGTATGTGTTTAGTCGCTAAGTCTTGTCTGGCTCTTTTGCAGCCCCATAGAATGTAACCTGCCAAGCTCCTCTGTTCATGAATTCTTAAGTGTCTACAAAAACTCCTCTGTGTATTTCCACCATAGGCACTACAGAAGCAGCCAGACTCTGGAAGCGTAAATAGAGTGAGTGAGGTAGAGGCTATTTATAAAGATTGATGGAAAAAAGACACATTTAGAATGCATGGATGGTTGGGTTTGGTCCTTTATGAATTTGGAATTCTCTAGGTACTTAGAAAAGAGAAGGTTTTCTATTTTGTTTTTGTTGTCGTCCCTTGCCCTACCTCCAGCCCAATGAAGAGGACTGAAAACACGTTTTGGATGAGAAACAGATTGGACGCCAGTGAGATGGGGAAGGTAGAGAGTGGGCTGGGGTTTTGGTTGGACCAGTTGTACTCTTTATTAGTTTTGTGATTCTGGGCATGTGAAAATTGTGGTTTAGGAGAAAGGTGTGTAAGACCGGGAGGCAGAAGGCCCAGGTTCTAGTCCTAAGTCTGCCTCGAGTTTGTCAGCAGAGTTGAATCAGGAGCAATTCAAGTGTCAGTTGATATTTGACAAGCTATGTTTTTCTCCTGGAAAGACCATAGTACCAGGGTGTTAAGTATTACAAGTCTTTCAAATTTTTCTTCAACTGAAACAAAACCCGAAGCATTATTTTAAATCTTAATTTGACCAAAGATTAAAACTGAAATAGTGGAGAAACACTCATCACAAATTGCTAGTGGGAATATAAGTTGCCCAAGAGAAGGGGTCAACAAACTTTTTCTGTAAAGAACCCGATAGTAAATATTTGAAGCTTTAAAGGTCATGTGAGGTCACTGTCTAACTTTCTTCCCCATCCACCACTTCCTCCTCCTCCTCTTTAAAAAAGTAGCTCTTTAAAAATGCAAAAATATCTTTAGCTCATGGCTGGATTTGGCCTGTGGATCATAATTTGCCATCATCTGATCTGGAAGTGGTTTGGCTTTATCTGTCCAAGCTACAGACACTACCGTTTGAGCCACCAGGGAAGCCCAAGAATACTGGGGTGGGTAGCCTATCCCTTCTCCAGTGGATCTTCCCAACCCAGGTATCCTGCATTGCAGGCAGATTCTTTACCAGCTGAGCTTCCAGGGAAACCCACACAGTTATCAACAGGTGGGGTAATTCCTCATGCAGGAATTTATCCTTAGGTATGCTTGCATCTTTGCAAAATAGCTGGTGTATAAAGTTACTCAGAGTAGCTTTGTTTGAAATGCCAAAATATTGGAAACAATCTAAATATTCATTATGAGAACTGGTTGAGCAATAGAATGTCCATATAGCAGAATATAATACAGTCTTTCAAAAGAATGAGGCAGTTCTATGTGGAATAATGCCCAATATATGCCATTAAAAGGGAAAAAAAATAAGATGTAAAACAGTATTTTTAGTATAATTCCATTTATTAGTTTTTAAAAGGAACAGTGTGTATGTGTGTGTGTTTGCCCAAGTGTACACACAAATGCTTGCACTTAGTCTATGTATAGGATATTGATAGCTATGGTTGTCCCTGGGGGGGAGGGTAATTGAGTATTTTAGGAATAAGAATGCTAGGGAAGCCTACATTTTACTTTGTATTATTTTATAACTTATGAGTTTAGTTCCATGTCCATGTATCACCTATTCAAAAAATAAGTTGAATTTTTAAAAAANCTTGCACTTATTCTATGTATAGGATATTGATAGCTATGGTTGTCCCTGGGGGGGAGGGTAATTGAGTATTTTAGGAATAAGAATGCTAGGGAAGCCTACATTTTACTTTGTATTATTTTATAACTTATGAGTTTAGTTCCATGTCCATGTATCACCTATTCAAAAAATAAGTTGAATTTTTAAAAAATAACTGAAATGGGGGAAATAATAGTAATTCTCAATGTGAAAAAATTCAGCAGTGTTAATTGCTTAAAATAAATCTGAGTCTTTCTTCAATCAAAAGTGACCCTGCACTGCCTTGAAAAATACACACTTTTGGTTTCCTTTATATGATGGTCCTTTGGCAGCTTTTGATCATCTAGGATGGCAGAATCCATATCTTGAGAGGTTGGGTTTAAGGTTATGCTGTTGGTAGTGTTCCTCTGATCTTTAAAATTGTAACCAGTTGTACTACAGGTTGACCTGAAGAAAGAGGATATATGAAGAGTTCAGCTTGGTAACAAAATCCACAGCCTGGGAATGTTGGTGCTGAAAGGTTGAGACTTACCCAACCCCTTGTNTTGGGTTTAAGGTTATGCTGTTGGAAGTGTTCCTCTGATCTTTAAAATTGTAACCAGTTGTACTACAGGTTGACCTGAAGAAAGAGGATATATGAAGAGTTCAGCTTGGTAACAAAATCCACAGGCATGGAATGTTGGTGCTGAAAGGTTGAGACTTACCCAACCCCTTGTTTGTAATCAGTGTCCTAAGAGGTCTGGGGGCTGCCCAGGTGGCTCGGCGGTAAAGAATCCACTTGTCAGTGCGGGAGACAGAGGAGACTCAGGTTCGATCCCTGGGTTGGGAAGATCCGTTGGAGAAGGCAATGGTAACCCACTCCAGTATTCTTGTCCATGTTCTGGGAATCCCATGGACAGAGGAGCCTGGAGGGCTACAGTCCATGGGGTTGAAAAAGAGTTGGACATGACTTAATGGCTCAACAACGAGAACAACAAGAGGTCTAGAGCCCCCCAAGATCAGGCAGCTAGTGACGGCACAGCCTTTAACTCAGACTCACCCGTCTTGACACATACTGCTGACATAGAGAAGCTCCGCCTCTAAGGGGAGTACTCTGTAGCCCTAAACTTAACTTTCCTGTATTCTTAACTCGCTGNAGAGAGAGTTGGACATGACTTAATGGCTAAACAACGAGAACAACAAGAGGTCTAGAGCCCCCCAAGATCGGGCAGCTAGTGACGGCACAGCCTTTAACTCAGACTCACCCGTCTTGACACATACTGCTGACATGGAGAAGCTCCGCCTCTAAGGGGAGTACTCTGTAGCCCTAAACTTAACTTTCCTGTATTCTTAACTCGCTGACAGGCAGAGATGCAGAACACGGGTCCCCGGCAGCCGCTCCGCATGAGCCACGCCCAGCCGTGCCTCTGTGCTCTGCCGTGGAGTCTCCGTTCTCTCGCCTCCCTGTCCTCTCCTCTGGGACAACTTTTTACCAGCTCACTGAGCAGTTCTTGTTCCTTCCCCTGAGCAGAAAGCCCAGCTGCTTGAGTCCCTGAGACAGCTAAAGTGTTGGGGCGAAAAAACAGCCTATCTCTTCTAGGGGGAAAGGGTGGTTTATGGGCAAATGTTGCGGTGGCGAGATGTGAGTGGAAAGGACGCGGTGTCACTAATGTTTAGACGCAGAGAGCCGAGGGCAGAGGAGATGCGGCTGATCACAAGCATGGCTAGTTCTCCACCACTCCTCCTTTCAGTTCCAGACTCCCATCTCCTCACCCCTTGAATCTGGCCTGGCCTCGTGATTTTCGCTTTGGCCATCAGAGTGCTGTAGCAGTGATGNGCGGGAAAGCGTGGTTTATGGGCAAATGTTGCGGTGGCGAGATGTGAGTGGAAAGGATGCGGTGTCACTAATGTTTAGACGCAGAGAGCCGAGGGCAGAGGAGATGCGGCTGATCGCAAGCATGGCTAGTTCTCCACCACTCCTCCTTTCAGTTCCAGACTCCATTTCCTCACCCCTTGAATCTGGCCTGGCCTCGTGATTTTCGCTTTGGCCATCAGAGTGCTGTAGCAGTGATGAAGGGCGTTTTAGCTCCAAGCCCAGGCCTCGAGAGGCATTGAGTGTTCCTGCTTACTCCGCTGTGCTTCCATCATTACCGTGAGAATATTTTCAGAACAGAGCCAAATGACCCTAACTTTCCTAGCCAAGAACTTCCTAAATCAGTGAAGAGCCAGCTGACTCCAGGGTAACAATTATACCAGGGTAAGTAGTTCCAGCCAAGATCGGGAGAACTACCTAATCTGATCACCGTACCTAACAGTAGGAGCTGTAAGCACTTATTGTTGTGTATCAGTGATGTGTTTGTATTGCTTATTCTACATTATTGTGAAAGTATGTAATTGACACATACGGAGATGGTGAGAAATGGACAGGTACTTGGCTCTGTGTTTCCACATGGAGAAAACTAAGGTTTTCTTTGCCCTCCTAAGTAACACTGTCTGAAACATGGAGAAGTGTCTCTGGTGCAGTGGAACAAAACAAAACAACAAAAAGCCAGAGCAAGTCCCAGCATCAGGCATATAGTTTTGCGTCTAACAGCAGCTCTAGAAATGTCAGTACACTGCAATGCCAGCGTTTCAGTAATTGTCTTTCCTTTCTTCTTTCTAGACTGTTTACCATGATCTGTTGGGATTTCTCCTCTCTTGCCCATAAGGTAATGGGTTCCTAAGGCAATTTTACTTAGGAACTTATTTGAATTTCCAAATATCAGGTAATTTCCATGTTATACATTTGCTATCATACTCAAGTCGAAGAGCTACCCTAGTCATGTGATTTAAAAAACCTGATAAAGTACATGGAAAAGAAAAGTCTAATTAGAAGAATCATTCAAGATGTTGGCATAACATTTTATGTCAGAAATATAAAGAAGTTTTTTTAGGAAGTCTGTAAATTAGACCAAGTCAATTCTAGTATGACAGACCATACTGTGCACACCCGTTCTTAACTTAAAAAATAAAATTCTTAGAAAAATAAGATGTTTCCTTAGATAATTTCTATCTAAGGATAAACCAAAAAACAAAAATGTATGTATGTGGATCCACACATGTACCTGTATCTTAAACTAGCATCTAACATCTTGCTTAGTGGGAAACACTGGAGATTTCAGTTTAAAAAACCGAAGATGATATTCATTATTGTTCTGGCATTGCTTGCTTGTGCAATAAAGCATAAAACATGTATTTAAAGTGTAGCTGGCAATAAGAAGAAAGAAACTTTTTTAAAAAAATAAGCAAAGGAATTATATACCAATAAAAACATTCCAGATGGTGATACTCCTAGAATTAATGAGACATCAGTAAACTTGTGAGTATATACCTAAGAAATAATACCAGTATTATGTATCAGCAACAGTTTGTTGGCTGTAATGGGAAAATGCTCCCAATCACAGTAGTGCCAAAAACATAAAACCCAAAGAAAAACTCTCACATCCTTGCACTTAGGTGAATAAAGGAATTTACTAGGAGATTTTTTTTTTTAATTGGAACAAGTGAGAACTACATCAGTTGTCTGGATGTTAGAATATTGAATACTTTATATTTGTCCTTTCACCCATTTATTTTTATAGATTTTATATAAGCCCCTAGGGTGCTGAAGAAGAGGTCCATTGCTACAGTGTTTAAAAGAGTCTCTGTCCCTTTGCCCTCAGGAAACAGAAAATCTGGTTAAGAATGATTTAAGCAAGGAGAGATTTAGGTTTATTGTCTTTCTTGCTGTCCAGCGTTGGCGTGTTTCCAGGGAATTCAGTGACTCAGCCCCAGCCAAAAGGACATGGGTTCTTTCCTTTTCCTGCTTTGTTATGTTTACCTGTTGACTCTTCCCCTCAGGTGTAGCTCCTGATGGTCACAAAGGGCTGCATCAGTTCCAGGCAATACTTTCTCATACACTGACAGGTGGAGCTGAGAAAAGGGACCTTTCCTTCCTGCACAGATGTCTTTCTATCAGGAAAACCTTTTCCAAAGCTTCCCAGAAGACTTCTCCTGTCTCACAGACCAGAATGGCATTAAATGGGCCATACAGCAATTGGTGATGAGATGGATTTAGCCTGCAGCTTAGACTAATCAAGAGTTTCCTCTCTTTCTTTCGCTGGGGGGAGCCCCGCCTGCCCAGACTCTGGAAACATGGTAGACCACGGGGTGAACCGAACAAAATGGATCTCTGCCCGCAAGCGAGGGCGGTGTGTGTGCAGGGGGCTAGTTTCTGTGCTCCAGTGAACAGCATTATGTATAATAATGAAAAAATAACTTCATTCATTTTACAGTAACTACAACATTTATGGCACAGGTTTAAATTGTGAAAGTGAAATTGTGCAAGTTAGTTGCCCAGTCGTGTCTGACTCTTTGTGACTCCGTGGACTGTAGCCCACCAGGCTCCTCTGTCCATGGGATTCTCCAGGCAAGAGTACTGGAGTGGGTTGCCATTCCCTTCTTTAGGGGATCTTCCCTATCCAGGGATTGAAGCCGAGTCTCTTGCATTGTAGTCAGATTCTTTACCATCTGAGTCACCAGAGAAGGCAGATTCTTTATCATCTGAGCCACTGTGATTCATAGATATATAAATTGTACATCTATGATAATATTATGAAATTATTAAAAATTGTTTTCACAGAATAAAAACTTCTAGATATTTGTGGGGGAGAAGCAAGATATAGAATTATAACTAAACCGATCCCATTTTCACTCACTCATACACACTGAAGATTGGAAAGAAATATACCAGACTATTGATTAGGGGTAATTTTCTCCTTTTCTGTTTTTCCTAAGCTTTTCCCAATAAGTATGTAATACTTTTAAGATCAGAAAAATTAATAGTGTTAAGTTGCACACTTCCATTGTATTGGCTAGGTTTTGCTGTGCAATAAACTATCCCCAAATTTAGTCACTTTATTTACATAGCTTGTGACTCTGCTGGTCAGCAGTTTGGGCTGGGCTCAGGGGGCCTCAGTCAGGTGGGCAGCTCTGTTCTTGGCTGGAATTGCTCATGGGTCTGAGTCGGCTGATGGGTTGGCTGGGGTCTAGCTGTGAGACCTCATCTTCACACTACGAGTTTTCTCATCCTAAAGCCCGCTAGCCCTGGCTTGGTTTCATGACTGTTGGAGTTCCTGGAGAGTGGGCAGAAAAGGGACAAAGCCTCTTGGGCCCAGCTTCAAAACCAGCATGCTGTCAATTCTGCCACATTTTATTGGTCAAAGCAAGTTACAAGGCCAGCCCAACTTCCAGGGGTAGGGAAAATAATGCTCCCTACCCCCGCACGCTTGGTGGAGGAAGCCACATAATGTTGAAAAAGGATGTGGATACAAGAGGAGTAGTGAACCTGTGGGCATTTTTACAAGCGGTGTGTCCTCTATGTCTTTTTATTTATTTATCTTTGGCTGTGCCGAGTCTTGGCTGCTGCATGTGGGCTTTCCCTCGTGGTGGTGCGTGGGCTTCTCATTGTGGGGGCTTCTCTTGTGGAGCACGGGCTCTAGGTGTGCAGGCTTGCTTCAGTGGTTGCAGCACGCAGGCTCCGTAGTTGCGGCTCTCGGGCTCTAGAGTGCAGGCTCAGAAGTCGTGGCGCATGGGCTTAGCTGCTGCTCGGCATGTGGAATCTTCCCGGACCAGGGATCGAACCCATGTCCCTTGCCTGGGCCGGCAGATTCTTAACCACTGGACCACCAAACAAGTCCCTCATTGCATCTTGAAGAAACAAAAGAGCCTCACCCAAAGATTATAGAAATGAACTATGAAGTAAAATGCATATATTTAGATGATGAGAACTTTTAATGTTTTCCTTCAAGGTTATTGGGAAGATTTTATCTTCTCAGTCATGGATGGTTGAAGGTTTAGTGACAGCTTATCTGTGAGGTAGCATGAAGTATTAAATCAGGCCGTTTCTAGAAGGAGAAGAGGGAAGCAAAACCCTTTCTGTAAATGAATTAATATTGATGCAGACTCAGAATGTGCCCTCTGGGTGTGTCAGCAACTCATCCTGTGTTGGAAACTAGCAAAGTGTTGAGTGATGGGACCAGAAGCAACAAGCAGGAGCTTTGCCGTGCTCAGAGCCTCAGCGCTGTTTTCATCCCTTTCCTTATCAGAATGGAGTTTAGGAAGAGTCTGCGGGGTAAAGACAGCTGAATAGTTAAGATGCTGCATGCCATTTCTCCATGATGCGTCCTTGTCACAGCTGTGGCATTAGGCGAAAGATGGCAGCTCAGAGATGTGTAGCTTCTCAGACTCTTAGGGGTTTTGTGGGGACCTGAAGCCTTTAGCCTAAGCATGGTGCAGCTTCCTGAAGCATCAGTTTTGTTTTGAAATATTCTTAGATTTACAGAAGAGTCTGCAAATAGTTACATATTGATAGTATAGACAATCCTTGTACACCCTTCACTTGCCTTCCCCTCGTATTAACATTTTATGTTACCATGGTGCCTTTGTCAAAACTAAGATGTTTACAATGCTCTTAACTTTAATTACTAACTATAGACTTTATTCAGACTTCAAATTTCCCCAAGTTTTCTACTAATATTCTTTTCTGTTTCAGGATTCGATTCATATTGCATTTAATTGTCATGTGTGGTTATTCTCCTCCAGTTTTATCTTCCCTTGTCTTCCATGACCTTGACACTTTTTCAAAGAGTAGTGATCAGGTAATTTGCAGACTGTCCCTTGATTTGGGTTTGTTTAGTGTTTTCTTGTGGTTAGTTTGAGGTTATAGATTATAGCAATGAGTGAAATAGAAGTGATATGTCCTGGTCATTGTATCAGGTCAGGAAGTACATGGCATCAGCGTGACTCACCACTGGTGATGTTAACCTCGATTGCTTGGTTATGAGGTGGCGTCTGTCAGATTTTGCTGCTGTTAAATTACTCTTTTTTCCCTTTCCATATTCCGTTCACTAGAAGAGAAATCACTGAGTTCTGCCTACACTTAGGGAGAGGGAGGGAGTTTAAGCTCCATCTTCTAGAGGGAGGAATCTCAAAAAATTTGTAGGCACATTTTAAAACAATTAAATAATTAATAATACTTTTATTCATATATATTGATATTTGGGGATGATACTTGATATTCATAATGTTTCATCCGTAGGTCATCACAGGTGCTAACAGTCCACCCTTGTAGGGCCACTTCTTGGACTGAGACATTTCTGTTATAGTTGTCCTTTTAGAAGAAGTGTCACCCCAGTCTATTACACCTGGATTTGAGTTAGCCTTCTGGATTATTTTCTTCATTGATGTCTGCTCAGGAAGAGCCTGGAATTGGGCTGGAGCTTTTATAGTGAGCAGTGGAGAGTGCAGTCCAGTTCACAGGCCAGAGAAGGGACAGGCAGCAGGCTAACGACCTTCTTGTCCTGGTTCTTTCACTACACAGATTTGTGACCTCGGGCAAGGCCATGAATCAGATGGTCTGGGGATAGCGTGTTATCTCATCTGACTTTGATAGGCTCAGACACAGAATCTTCTTTTTTCTGCCTCCTTTTTCTCATCTGTGAAATCTGTGAAATAGGGAAACTTGGTGAGTGGTTTGGATGAACCTTGACATGTGGTGATCCTAGATAGCAGCCCTTCTTGAGCACACCAAGAGCAGTGAGGGGGAAAGATGCAGAGATGCTGGGGTTGGGGCGGGTTGGGGGGGGGGGGAGGATGTGCCCTGCTTCAGCTATTCGCAAGGTTGGAGGCTTCTCAGAGGGGAGGGAGACGCTGAACAGGAGATGTTGGGGTGGGGTGATGCTGTCCCTTGCCGCCTATTCTGTGTGTCTTGTTCTTCTGTTCCATTTGTCTGCCCTTCACATGAGCAACAAGAAATCGAGAACTCAAGCTGGAAGAACCGGAGAGGAAAAACAGGCCAGGAAGATGTGTAGAGAAAGACTGCAGGCTAACGCAGTCTTCTCAGGCCCCACAGGAAGTTCTTTCTGGGCTCGCTGGCTTATGTCTGTGTCAGCGGCCCCAGAGTCTGCAGATGCACTTCTCCCATCTGGCTGCTGGAGAGAAGGCCATTCTTGGTCCTCACTGAGGATGGGGGATGGTCTTAGGCTTGGAGAGCAGCTGGAAACACCAAGCCCAGGTGGCTTGTTCCAGCCTTGTCCCCAGTAGGGGCCCACTGTTCCTTTTTACAGCCATTTTGATCTTTTGCTCTTTAGTTCTGGCGACTGATCTGTCTCAGCCAGAGAAAGAGAATTTCTCCAGAATATTTCTCTTTCCCCCTCTTTCCCAGGCTTTCATCTCTTTTTAACTAGGGACTGCTAAAGTCATCACTCCCATTTTCTTTTCTTTTTGAAATTTGTTCATATTAAAGAGTTCTCCTGGTCCCTGACCTGTTACTTCAGGAATGAAATTTCACATTTGCTTGGTGGTTTGAGAGTCCTCCATCTCTATCTCTTGGGCTTCCCTCCCAAATACAGGCCTGAACACAGGCCTGGCTTCTTAGGGCTCCACCCACCCCATTGCAGCTGCTCTATAACAGCCCTTGAGCCATTTGAGACTTGGCCTGGGGTCAAGTTTCTCCTTTAAATACAATCTTTAAAACTCACCTTTATGTTGATTTCTAAAGTAGTACATTGTCTGCAGAGTTAAAACTTGGAAAACGAGAAGATAATGAAAATCAACCATAATCCCATGGCTCAGAGAATGGCGGAAGGTTTCATTTATTTTCATTTGTCTATCTTCTTTCACTCTCTCTTTGAAGTGCGTATGAATGTGTGTGTATAGGTTTGATCATTTAACATAATTGGAGTCATTTTGTACCTTTAGTAAACATGTTCTTGTTTTGCTTTCATTTTCCTGGCAGCTGCTGGTGTTTGTTTTTTTAATGTATATTTATTTGGCTGCGTCAGATCCTAGTTGCAGCATGTGAACTCTTTAGTTTTGGCATGTGGGATATAGTTGCCATGGTGTGTCTAAATTTTTTGAAGTTAAATGGTCGCAACATGTTCTACTTACTTAATGATCACACACATTCACATTCCCCCCCCCCTTTTAATCCCCATTTCCACTTTCACTTCCCCTCTGTTTTAGAATGGTGATGATCTTGAGTTTTATACTGCTTACATCAGGTACTATTTTAGAGACCATGTTGCTATATTTCATTCTCAGAACAGCCTACAGGGTTAGTGCTTGTCTTAGCCTCCTATGATGGATGGGAAAACTGAGGTTAAGGAAGTTGCCTGCAGTCACACACTTTGGTACGGGGCAGAAGTAGATTTGGACCTTGTTATCAGCTCCCTTTACAGCCCCCCTGTGAGCACTTTCTGGGTCAGGGACATGTGCTTTCATGGAGAGGATGGATTGTAATTCAGAACAGCAATGTTTGCCAGTTTGTGTGGAAGAAGTTTGGTGTTAGTCTTGGCTTGGTTGCTTCTATGTTCTGTGACCTTTGGTAAGTTATTTCACTTCTCTGGTCCCCTGTGGGCCTTCTCAGCTTTCAAGTTCTCTGCGTTGTGGTGGAAATGCAAAATAGAGACAACGCTCAAGGACAGATTCAGAATGACAGGAGCATCATCCATTCAGATTTCAGGGCATTTATATCCGGCCCTCATTTGCATGTGGGGAAGTTTCTTTCCTTATTATTTTTATTGCTGTTATTTTACTGCTAATTGGAAGATCAGGATTTCCTTGATTGTCCAGTGAATGAGAATCCGCCTGCCAGTGCAGGGGACATGGGTTCAATTCCTGGTCCTGGAAGATCCTACACGCCGCAGAGCAGCTAAGCCCGTGTGCCAAAACTATCGAGCCTGTGCTTTAGAGCCCATGCTCCCCACAAGAGAAACCACAGAAATGAGAAGAATCCTGCACACCATAACTTAGTAGCCCACGCAGCAGGAAAAAGCCCACACAGCAACAAAGACCCGGCACAGCCAAAATTAAGTAAATAAAAAATGAGCAAGAGAAGCCCCATAGAGGCCATGAGGTCTTCTTGGATGCTGAGTTAAAGCGGTCCACTTGACAGGTAAATCCCATGACATAGTTCCTACGAAGACTTTGAGTTCTTGGGGCTTTTGTGGCTGACCAGCAAGTGTGGAGACTGAAGGCCACTTGCCCCCCGGTCGTGTTGTGGGTGTCTCTTCCCAGATGTTCTCTGAGGTGTTGGCCAGAGGGATGTGCTGGGAGGCTTGGGTTCTTTAGGGGCTGTGTGCGCTGGTGGACCAGTGGAGAGGGACACGGGCTGGGCAGGTGTAACCATTGTACATTTCCAGTCATTGGTGATGAAGTGGTTCACCTGGTACCACAGGTGGTTTTTTTTGCCTTTTTACCTTTTATTTTGTATTGAGGTGTAGCTGATTAACAAACAGTGTTGTGATGGTTTCAGGTGAGCAGTGCAGGGACTCAGTATGCATACGTGCTGTGCTTAGTCGCTCAATTGTGTCCGACTCTTTACGACCCCATGGACTGTAAGCTGCCAGCCTCCTCTCTCCATGGAGATTCTTCAGGCGAGAACACTGGAGTGGGTTGTCATGCCCTCCTTCAGGGGATCTTCCCAACCCAGAGATCGAACCCAGGTCCCCTGCATTGCAGGCAGACTCTTTACCAGCTGAGCCACCAGGGAAGTTCATGTGCATACATGTACCCATTCCCCCCCAAACTCCCCTCCCATCCAGGCTGCCACATAACATTGAACAGAGTTCCCTGTGCTATACAGGAGGTCCTTGTTGGTTATCCATTTTCAGTATAGCAGTGTGTACATGTCCTTTCCAAACTCCCTAACTATCCCCTTTCCCCAAGCCTTTCCCCCAGAGAACATAAGCTCATTCTCAATACCACAGATGGTTTTCCAGGGCTCTGGCCCCCTGCCCCAAGCCCAGAAGGAAGACAAGGAGAACCAGAAGACAGTTGTCTTACAGAATAGAGTTCATTCCCATGCAGTTTCCCTTCCTGTTTCATATGGATTAAAAAAAAAAAATAAGAAAAGGGTTTTTGCTCTTGGCTGGGATCCAGCTGTTGACTGAGAAAGCAGCCCACACTGACCCAGGGCCCCTTCTTCACTCGGTGGGTGTTGACCTTCTGGGGCAGGGTCTGGGCAAGTCCTTGCGCCAGCTCCTCTGACAGATGACTTTATTTTTCTAGTGCTCTTTTCCAGGTTGCTGGGCATCTCTGAGGAGAGGCTGACGTTTTCTTCTTTATCCAGTTCTCCTAGAAACAAATAACAAAAGCCTACCTAGTAAATTTTTTTTCTGTTGTGTACTTGAAAAATACCTAGCTTTTCCCAGGAGAGGGAACAGCTTTTGTTCTCTCTTACGAGATGATTTGGGGACTTTATTTCAAAGTCGGAGTCCTTAAGATAACAAATGAGGATCACAAGGAGTCCTGGTGATGTCTCTGCCGGGGGAGTCTGAATTAAATGGACCAGAAGAGTCACGGAGCAGTGAATGTACAGTGAGAACATGTGTGGGTCAGGCACGTTTCATGCTTCCTGAGGGAGGGGCAGTAATATTGATGGTCCTGATGATGCACTGAGAATCAAAATCATAGCTTCATCATTCATTTGCTGAGTACTTCCTGTGTGTTAGACCATGTGATGTGTGTGAGGTTTTTTAAAAATTGCTTATTTTCTTTATTTGGGTGTGCTGAGTCTTCGTTGCTTCACGAGCTTTTCTCTAGTTGTGGTGAGCTGGGGCTACTCTCCAGTTATGACGCCCGGGCTGCTCATCGCAGTGCCTTCTCTTGTTCTGGAGCGTGGCTCCGGGGCACATGGTCTTCAATAGTTGTGACTGGTGGGCTCAGTAGTTGTGGTGCATGGGCTTAGTTGCCCTGTGGCCTATGGGATCTTCCTGGACCAGGGATCAAACCATGTCCCCTGCATTGGCAGGCAGATTCTTTTCCACTGGGCCACCAGGGAATTCTGCTATGTATGTTTTGTTTCACAGGAACAAGAAACAGAGGTTCAGATTCAGTCACATGCTCAGGGTTGCCTAGTAAGTTGGAAAGCAGCTTTTAGACACAGGTTGAGCCCATAGTCCCCGCCTTTAACCTCTAGGCATACTGACTCCAAAATCACATTATAAGAGAATCTGGCACTTAGGGCTTNACAGGAACAAGAAACAGAGGTTCAGATTCAGTCACATGCTCAGGGTTGCCTAGTAAGTTGGAAAGCAGCTTTTAGACACAGGTTGAGCCCATAGTCCCCGCCTTTAACCTCTAGGCATACTGACTCCAAAATCACATTATAAGAGAATCTGGCACTTAGGGCTTCAAATTTTGAGATACCTGAAGAAATTGCTTTTGATAAGTAAGACAGAAGAAAAAGGAAATTTGTTCTTTTTCTCCATTATGTTTCTATGAACTGAAAATGACGTACGTAATGAACATGACTAAAAGACCTACCCTCTGATCCAGGCCTACTTCTTCATCAGTCTCAGGGCTGTACTATATTTTAAAAGAGTTTTATTGAGGAATATTTTGCGTACTGTAAATTTCATCTGTTTTAAATTCAGTGACTTTTAGTAAATTTATAGAGCTGTACAGCCATCAACATAATCCATGTTGAAAACTTTTCTGTTACTACCAAATGTGGCACATTTGCAGCTGGTCTCTGCTGTCACTCCCAGGCAAGCGCTGATCTGCTTTCTTTCTCTGTGAATTTGCCTTTTCTGGAAATTTCACATAAATGAAATCATTCAATGTGTGGTCTTTTGCGTCTGGCTTTTTTTTTTTTTCCACTTAGCATAATGATTTTGAGATTCATTCATGTTATNTTTTTTTTTTTTAAAGAACCTTTGAGTGAGGCTGCTAATTCACTTCTTTGGGGCTTCATTTAGGGTCTGCTAAGTATATATTTCTGCTTCAGGGCACCATCACATTCTAAGAAACAAACAATTTATAGGCAATTTTTACATGATGAGAATCCATTAATGGCTTTTAGAAGATAGCTAAAGCTCTGAGGGCAAATTTTGTTGCCAAGGGGATAGGCTATATGTGCATCTTGCTTCTATTAATACTTTTCTAGGCAGATTAACTAAACGAACTTTTGGCCAGGACAGTGCCTGATAATGCTGACAGCCGTAATAATAGCTAA
Organism: Neotragus moschatus; assembly: GCA_006410615.1. NCBI lineage: Eukaryota > Metazoa > Chordata > Mammalia > Artiodactyla > Bovidae > Neotragus > Neotragus moschatus. The sequence continues at coordinate 65,553 of SJYA01000722.1, read as the reverse complement.
CATTTCTTAAGTGGTCCCTGTCTGCCAGGCACTATCCCAAGTACTATTCATGTATTAACTCATTTAATCCTCACAGAAATTCAATGAAGTAACTGCTATTTTTCCCACTTCATAAACTGGAAAATATAAGCATTCTATAATAGTGAAAGCTAAGAATTAATAATTGGTTCTGTGTTCATACCAATGAATAACAAAGCATATTTTACAGTACATTATTTTTATTTGAAGAGAGTGCTAATTTTCGTCAAATTCTGTGTAGTGTGTAGCGGTTAATTGATTTTGCAGCTTATTTGTTCTTAAGATATCTATCACACATTTTATATGTAAATTTTATGACTTCTAATTTGGAATTCTTAGATGTCAGTAGACGCTATAAAGATAGAATTTACTTATGTATTTATTCAACAGCCTTTTCTTGGGCTGGTTTCTGTATTCAGTGCTAGGAATGCAGAGTTGATTGAGTTGCAGCCCTCATCCTCACAGAGATGTCTTCAGATAAGAAAGAGGAGTAATCATCCAAACAGTTAGCATTTCTGTAGTCACAGCAGGGAAACTGATTTCTTGAATTTTATTTTAAAATGTCAAAGAGAAAACGTTTCTAGACTTCCGTGGGACAGGCAGCTGGGGAGAAACCATGGATCTTGGTCCTTTTTTCCAGCTTTATTGAGATATTATTGACATATATAAGTTTAAGGTGTACAGTGTGCTATATGTATTATATATATAGCAAAATGATGGCCCAAATAAGGTTAGTTCGTGCTTCCATCTCCGCTCATAATTACCCTTTTTTGATGTGGTGATAACATTTAAGATTGACTCTCTTAACAACTTTCAAGTATGTAATACAATATACTGTTAATTTTAAGTTGTCATGCTGTATCTTAGATCCTTAACTTATAGCTGAAAGTTTGTACACTTTGACCAGTAATTGCCTGGAGAAGTCCATGGACAGGGAAGCCTGGCGAGCTGCAGTCCATGGGGTTGTAAAGAGTTGGACAGGACTGAGCAAGTGACTAACACACACATACGCACTACCACAGTTAAAATAGCCAATGGGAATTGGCTTTAGGTAGCCAGTGGAAATCGTTATCCAATCTCCCAGCCTCTCAGCCTTTGGCAACCACCATGCTAGTCTATTTCTATGAGTTTGGCGTTTTAAGATTCCACATAGGTTGGGAAAATAAGATCCCGGAAGACATGCAGTGTGGCAAAAAATAAATAAAAGATTCCGTCTGTAAGTGAGAATACGCAGTGTTTGTCTTTCCCTGTTGGACATACTCCCCTTTGCAAAATGCCCTCAAGGCCCCTGGGTGTCTGTTGAGTTGTCCTGCAGCCCTGGCTTGTTTTCACCCAGAGCCGCCAGCCTCAAGGTGCAGCATGTTGTGTGCTGAAATGCAGGCTTCTGACCACTTGGGGAGAGGGGTCTTCAGGGAGAAAGAACCACGTGCTGTGAAAGGAATCCCAACGGCCCCTCAGCGATCCCTTGCAGCATCCTCTCCAGGGCAGGGTCAGCGTACTTCTCCGAATGCAGATAGAGAGAGGAGAGCCTAGCCTCAGGGAGAGTTTTCCAGCTGTGATGAGCTGTGAGAAGGGCTGGCAGTGTGCTTTTCCTGATGAGTCTCCTTTGACACAGGGTTTGGGGGGTTCTGTATGGGAAGCACCAGGCCAAGGCCCTGTCTGCCACATTAGGCCCTGGCCTCGAGGCCCATACTTCCTTAGGTAAATCATGTTTCTCTTTTTTTCTTTTTTAATCAGAGGACAGTTGCTCTGCAGTATCGTGTTGGCCTCTGCCATACATCAGCATGGATCAGCCACAGGTTTATATATATGTGTGTGTCCCCTCCCTCCTGCACCCCGCTCCCATCTCCCACTCCACCTCAGCCCGCTAAGTTGTCACAGAGCACTGGGTTGAGCTCCCTGTGTCACGCAGCAAATTCCCATTGGCTGTCTNTTAGGTAAATCATGTTTCTCTTTTTTTCTTTTTTAATCAGAGGACAGTTGCTCTGCAGTATCGTGTTGGCCTCTGCCATACATCAGCATGGATCAGCCACAGGTTTATATATATGTGTGTGTCCCCTCCCTCCTGCACCCCGCTCCCATCTCCCACTCCACCTCAGCCCGCTAAGTTGTCACAGAGCACTGGGTTGAGCTCCCTGTGTCACGCAGCAAATTCCCATTGGCTGTCTGTTTTATCTGTGGTAATGTACGTGTGTGTGTCAGTAGCTCCGTCGTGTCCAACTCTGTATGAGCCCATGGACGGTAGTTCACCAGCCTCCTCTGTCCATGGAATTCTCCGAGCAAGAATACTGAAGTGGGTAGCCATTCCTTTGTCCAGGGGATCTTCCCAAGCCAAGGAATGAACCCAGGTCTCCATGGTAAAGTATATGTTTCCATGCTATTCTCGTAATTCATCCCACCCTCTCCTTCCCCCACCGTGTCAATTGAATCAGTTTTAAAGGAAAACAAGTGGAAGCTGGGGGTGGGGGGAGGCGGGTGGGAGGCAGAGTCTTCCTGGGACGTTTTGCAGAAAGTGCCGGTTGATAGGTAGGGTTCCAAGCTCCTGGAAAAGCCAGATCTTGCGACCAGCCCAGGCCCTTAACTGTGGCCTGAGACGTTCCTCTCCCACCCTCCAAATCCGCCTCTCTGCTTGGTGTGCTGTGATAATTATGCACTCACCTGTTGGGTTGCCCTTTTCATAGATGTGATCCTCTCCAGATAAAATGAACCACTGAATGGGATGTTGGGAGGTTCACGTTTTTCAGTGTGTGCTGAGTGCTTCATACGTGCCAGGCGTTCTAAGCACTTTTCATGTCTTTAACTCGTGTATCACCGCAGCCCTGTAGGTGTGTGCATTGCTGTCCCCATTTAACAGTTGAGGAAACCGTCAGAGAGGTTGAATGACTTGTCCAAACCAAGACTCAAATTGGGAAGCCAGGTTTTGGAGGACAGTGGTTTTGTTTCTGCCTCAGACAGATGGGGATCCTTTTTGAAAAAAGGTTATCTAGATACACAGCTCTCAACTCATCTTTACTAGCATGGCTCTTGTGTGATTACAGTGTTTGTCTTTGGGTTGCTGGCCTGGGTGACTGGGTGATGGTGGTGAGAAGTAGCAGGGACTTAAGGAATTCACATGCATGGTTTTTACCTCTGGGCCAGGAGTCTTGAGTTGAATACAATGTGATGTAATATGGTTCCAAATCACAGGGGTCAGGAAGGAAGCAAGATAACAACAGTAACCCCGTTCCTGCCTGCCCAGGTCCCATGCGTCCCTGAACAACCGCCTCCCTATCTGTGGTTACCTGTCAGAATGTCAACTGAGGTTTCTATCTGTTTTGTTTATTCCTGTTTCCCCAGTACTTGGCACATTAATGGTACTCAGTATCTATTGAATGGATGACTAAAGGAGTGAGTAAATCTCACATGGCTAACCAGTTTAGCTTTCTAGATAGCTGCATGGGAGTTTATATCCAATTGTATATCCTGTGGAAATGACAATGACAGAAAGATACAAATGCTGTAATGCTGGTTTAGAAGAAAGCTTTTAGAACTAACTGCATTATTACTCTGTTTACTGAAATAAAAATGCCCAATGTGAGAGCTGTGGGTTTCATTTGGGGACTTCCAGGGAACTGCAGCTGAGGAGACAGCCTTTCAGATAGCTCTGAGGAACTGCTCAGTACATATGTGGGTGGTCACTATAAATGTGATTTTGGTGAAGGGCTACGTAAAGCACGTATCTTGTTACAAGGTTGTTGACAGTAGGGGGAACAGACATCTTAGTTTATGGTTTTAGTACTTTTCTAAGTATGGGAAGGTGAAAGAATCCAGGTTTATGAAAAGTTTCTCCTGAAAACACCTAACTATTTCACGGTCTATTCTTTCAGTTTTCCCAGAGCACAGAGTGCTTCATTGCTGATCTCTGCCCCGGACTCCTTTCAGGGTGTGTTAAAGGTCAGCCGCTGCAGTGGCTGGTGACTTAATCCTTGGAGAGCTGATGGCAGATAACAGTCTTTAGCTGGCAATGCTGATGGAAGACTTTTTTTTTTTGTAAAAATAAACACTACGAAATTATTGATAGGCTTTCAGTCAGCTCAGTAACTCAATTGTGTCTGACTCTTTACACTCGTTCTGAATCTTAGATAAGAATTATGTGCATCTGATAGAAAATGGATTGATTGGTTAGACTGTGAAATAAAGTAAAGAACTTTATATTTTATTTATTGCTACAGTTGTAGAACTTGCTGGAACCTCTCAGGGAATTTTTAGATGATTGTATGATTATAAGAAGAAATAATATTTGTTAGGCTTTACCTATATTCCAGAGTCTGTTCTAAGTGCTTCATGTGTATTAACATTTATTCCTCACAACAACTTCATGAGGTAGGTACTATTATTATTCCCATTTTACAGATAAAGAAACTGAGGTATTGAAAGATTGTCCAAGATTACACAGAAAGTAAATGATAGGTTCAAATTAAAATCTGCATAGGTTAGCTCAGAGTCTGTTTCTTAATTCTTATACTCTATTGTCTTTGATACCCAGAGTACTCTGAAAAATCTTGTTAAGCAAAGGAGAACCTATTTCTTTGAGAAAAAGGAAAAAAAAAATTTCTCTGCCACTCATATTATTCCCCCTGTCTGAAATGCTCCCCTCTATAGTCTGACTCTTCTAGAAAATATCTAAATATCTAGGAAATGTTATAAAAAAAAATTTCAACTCAATCAGGATAAAGCTGGTGCGATGTGAAGCAATTTCAGCCTTTTTTCTTATTTGATTTCATAGTTTTCCCACCATGACACTATGCTTCTTATAAACTTTATCTTTAAATTAGCATTCACATCAAAAGGAAACTTATAATAATCTAGTTTGACTAATACCAGCTTAGTTTCAGTAGCATATGCTCCATTTCTGTTCCTTCTCCTTTCTGTTGTCATTGCCACGATGGGGTTCTCTGGTGGCTCAGACAGTAAAGAATCTGCCTGCAATGCAGAAGACCCAGGTTCAGTCCCTGAGTGGGAAAGATCCCCTGGGAAAGGGAATGGCTACCCTCTCCAGTATTTTTGCCTGGAGAATTCCATGGACAGAGGAACCTGGTGGGCTATAGTCCACGGGGTTACAGAGAATTGGACACAGCTGAGTGACTAACACTGTCACGTTTATCCCACCATACAAGATTTATCTTGTGTATCTGCCTTATAAGTAATTTAGGAAAGAAGAGAAGTTATAAATTAAAAGTACAGTAATGCTTGTTTTTATATTTACCTGTGTGGTTACCTTTACCAGTGTTCTTTATTTCTTCCTGTGGCTTGGAGTTTCTTTTCATTTTATCCTTCTTTTATCATTTCTCAGAGAAGCTCTTGCTGGCAATGAACTCCTTTATCTTTCATTTATATAGACACTAATTTTCATTTCTCTTTCATTCTTGAAGGATAGTTTTGTTGGGTATAGAATTATTGGGTAACTTTTTTCTTTCAGGACTTTAAATGTTATTCCGCTGATGACAAATCAGCTATGAATTTATTGACACTTCCATGTATTTGAAGAGTCACTTCTCTTTGCTTTTAAATTTTTCTCTTTCTTTGGGTTTGGACATTTTGCCTGTAATTTGTCTCCATGTGGATCTCTGGCTTAATCTTTCTTGGAGTTTGTTGAGCTTCTTGCAGTATATACAGTAAGTCTCCGACATACGAACCTCACTTCGATTCTGTTCACTTTTCTTCCTTCTTTCCGTTGCTCAGATTTGTTGATTTTGATTTTTCCTGTCTTCAAGCTTGCTGATTCTTTTTTCTGCTTGTTCACATTTGATGCTGAACATCTCTGGCTCGTTTTTCATCTCAGTCATTATACTTTTAACTTCCAGAATTTATTTTCTTTTTTTAATTTTTATTTTTTATTGATATTCTTTTTGCTCATATCATATTTTTCTTATTTCTCTTAATTACTTGTTCATAATTTTTTTTTAGCTTATTGAACAGGTTTAACACAATGGCACCCCACTCCAGTACTCTTGTCTGGAAAATCCCATGGATGGAGGAGCCGGGTAGGGTGCAGTCCGTGGGGTCGCCACAAGTTGGACACGACTGAGCGACTTCACTTTCACTTTTCACTTTCATGCATTGGGGAAGGAAATGGCAACCCACTCCAGTATTCTTGCCTGGAGAATCTCAGGGGCAGAGGAGCCTGGTGGGCTGCCGTCTATGGGGTTGCACAGAGTCAGACACGACTGAAGTGACTTAGCAGCAGCAACACAGTTGATGTAACATCTTTGACCAGTAATTCCAATGTCTAGGTTTCCTTGGGGATGGCTTCTGATGCATTCTATTTCTTTTCCTGGGAATGACCATATTTTCCTGTTTCTTGTATACTTGGTAGTTTTTTCTTTGTTAAAAATTCTATATTCTGGCTGTTATCACATGGTAACTGGAAATCTCATTCTCCTCCTCTTCAGGGATTGTTGATCTTTTTGTTGGTGGTGTTGAGGGCTGCTGCTATTTGCGACATTTCCACGGTAGTTGTTGCAGATGTGCATTTCTTGTTGTATCTGGTCACTGAAGTTTCTGTTCCCTTATCTTGGAGGTCAGCCAGTGGCCTGACAAAGATATATTTAAATGTCTAGCTCCAAAAAGAAGGTTGTGTTTTTTTTTTTTTTTTGGCCACACCATGCAGCATGTGGGATCTTAGTTCCCCAACCAGGGATTAAATCTGTGCCTCCTGCAGTGAAAGAATGGAATTTTAGTCACTGGACTGCCAGGGAAGTCCCAGGAGGGATTTTTTTTTTTTTTTTGGTCTTCTGAAATTTTCCAGTGAATGCCACCAGTGAAGCTGCTGCCACTGAAAGGGCTAAAACCAAGGCAACTGTCCGTGTCAGTGCCTCAAGCACCACCAGATCAACCGGAGTGCACAACCCCAAATTTTTAGAGGATGAAGTCCCTGCTGCCCATCCTGGCACCAGTCAGCCATTCCAGGAACGTGAACTGCTCTCCCCACAGCTGTGATGGAGCTGAGGAATGGAGGGTGGGAGCTGGTTTACCCACACTGCTTGCTTAAGAAAGGTGAGCAGCCTCTTTCTTCATCAGGCACTCCCCAGGTTGCTGTAAGTGTCCAGTTAGGTTCTAGGTTTCCAAATAGTTGATTCCCACCACTTCTTCCACCTCAGTGGTTGCTTGAGTGGCGGGATGATCTCTCGAACTTGCTGCTCTGCCATTTTTCGTGACATCACTCCTGAAAGCCTTGTTTTAAATGGAAGAAACTTGGTCTTTGTAGCAGAAGGGTATCCACAGGGAGAAGCACCAGCCAGAAGCTCTCTTTTTCCATATCTGTTGAGTACCCTGTGGGGTCTCTGCCCTCAGGGACCTCACTGGAGGGGACAAGAGGCAGGTAAAGTGGGAAACTTAACAATTCCACGGAAGTGCTGGAAGTGCTCTAGTTGAAGAAAGGACAAAAAGCCCAAGGGGCAGAGGAGGGAGACGTCAGCTGTAAAAGCTTCATAAATAAAGGAAAACTTTTTTTTGCCAGACACCAAAGTATTTTGTTAGCTGAGGTCCAGACAAAGGGTAGTAAGTGCAGGGACCCCACTCTCAGCTTCTTTAATATCCCATCTTGGCACCCTGCAGCTTCTTACATCCTGTTCATGCCTGAATCTCACCCCAGTCACACTGTCACCCCTGCTGTCATCGAAACTGCTCTTCTTTGCTTCAGCGTCAGCATTTCAGAAGCCTTCTCTGGCCACCCTATTCAAAACGGCACAGCTTTCTCTATCTTTGCTTTCTTTTCATTCCTAGCCTGGGCACTCTGTGGTATTATGTTTACGGATGGGCAGGTGATATTCATTTATTCAACTGATGCTGATTTCAGCACCACTGTGTGCCAGGAACACTGCTCTAGGCTCAGTTGACAAGACAAAGCCTCTGATTTTGCGGAGTTTATGTTCTGGTGTGGAGAGGCAAGTGTAAACCAAATAAACGAATAGGATGATTTCCGGTAGTGGTAAATGTACCAAGAAAATAAAGTAAGGCATTGAGATAGAGTGATGGGTGGCTGGGGGAGAGTTTGGGATCTATAAGCCTTGCAAATTTTGAGAGCCAAAGTCTTCAGATAAAGTATAGTAATAATTGGGTTCTTCTTCTTGGCCTAGCACTGTGCTAAGTGTTTTACATGTTTTACATCCTCCCACAGATCTTACTAGATGGCTAACATCCCTTCACAGATGAGCAAACCAAGAATCAAGGAAGTTAAATAAGTTGATGAGATTAGCTAGTAAGGCAGTGAACCCGTGACTTAGGTCTTTAGGCTCTTTCACGCTAGTGTCTACCCCACTCCAGTACTCTTGCCTAGAGAATCCCATGGATGGAGGAGCCTGGTAGGCTGCAGTCCATAGGGCCGTGAAGAGTTGGACACGACTCAGCGACTTCACTTTCACTTTTCACTTTCATGCATTGGAGAATAAAATGGCAACCTACTCCAGTGTTCTTGCCTGGAGAATCCCAGAGACAGAGGAGCCTGGTGGGCTGCTGTCTATGGGGTCGCACAGAGTCGGACACGACTGAAGCGACTTAGCAGCAGCAGCAGCATGCTAGTGTCTGAGCTTTGACTTTTTTTACTTTATGATATCATTTGCCATTGCAGAATCATGATGGGTGAAAGATTTAAAATTTGAAAAAGCAAAATAGAGAAAGACTTATCAGTGCAATCTGCTATAGATTAAAAAAATAAAATAGGCTGTTGATATGTAAAGACAGTTTCAAGATTATCATAGAAATCCTGGCATGATTGGTTCTCCAACTTAAAACATATATGTAAAAAGTGTATACATTAAAAATTAATTTACATATGATAGAAACAAAATACTAATCCTAATTCAGATACTTTTAAAAAGTTACCTTAAAGATGTCATGTTCCTCTTTCTTTTGGGGGACTGTGAAGTTTAAATGAGACAACCACAAGATACACTTCTCCTTAAATCCTAACTGGCCCCTGTTTTTAGATGAGAAGAAACTAGTGTCTGAGATGGTATTTCATAATTTCCCTCCCTCTCACAGAGCAATGGTTACTGTGTGTGCGCTGGTGCACCCAAATACAGAGGGAGGGAAACAGCCTGCTTTTTCTACTGTTCGAGGCTTCCCAGCTGAGCCCTATAAATTAAATTGACAAAAGACAGATCAACAAGAGAAAAGCAAACAGAGGTTTATTAACATGTGCGTCATATATACCTATGGAAGGACTCAGAGATGAGAAACTGAAGAGGCTGTATATAGCATTCTCACAAGAGAGCAGTAAGTTTCTAGACAAGTGATAAGACAAAGGAAAAGGACCCGGGTATTCTAGTGTTGGCAGATTGTGAGCGGATCAATGTATAAGGAAACGAATGGAAGATAAGGGCTTGTTTTAGCAAGGATAATTATATAGAGTTCTCCAGTGCCATATAGAGTTCTCTGGGCTGATGGGGTCTAGACTGCCTTAGTGATTGACTTCCATCCTTCCTGGAAGAGAGAAGGGTGGATGACCATATTTTCCTGTTTCTTGTATACTTTGTTGTTGTTGTTAAAAATTCTGTATTCTGATTATTTTCATGTGGTAACTGGAAATCTCATTTATCTTCAGCTCAAAATAATCCTTATGTTAAAGTAGCTTATTTTGGGGCTGATCTGTTCTTCCACTCTTCACAAGCTATGTATACATCATTATAGAGTAAATAATTTTTTCCCCACAAAAAGTGCCTACTCTGTTCTAGGCAATATTTTAGGTGTTAGAGATACATCAATGAACAAGACAGTAAACCTTCCTCCCTCCTTGGAGCTTACATTCTAGCTGGAAAATATAGGCAGTAAGGATATGCATGAAAATAATATAAAATACATCAGATGGTAAAATTTTATGGAGAGATGTAAAGCAGGGGAGAGAGGAAGAAGAGTGTGCTTTGAGGGAAAGGTTACAATTTAGATTATCAGGTAAAGTGATATTTGAGCAAATACCTGAGAGAGGTGAGGAAGCAAGCCTGTGAGTTATGCAGGGAGGTGTGCCAAGCAGAGTGAATAGTAATCGCCCAAGCCAGGGCGGCTGGAATGGGGAAGACTAATTGGAGATGAAGGCAGAGAGATGATTGGAAATGAGTTGTGATAAGAACCTGGAAGGACTTGTAAGTATTACAAGACTTCGGCTTTAACCCTCAGCAAGGTGGGAGTCGGAGAGACCTTGGCCTGAACACCTAGATGTGTATAGTGTCCATTTACTGTAGAAGGTCTTTACTACGGGCAGAATTAGGTGGGAATTAGAAGCTCATTTGGGGTTATGAAATGCCCACAAGATATCTCGGTAGAGATGTCAAGTGGGCAGCTGAATATAAAAGTCTGGAGTTCCAGGATGGATATTTGATAGCAGCAGGCAGATTGCATTTAAATCCATGAACCCAGATGAGAACACCCTGAGAATTAGTGTAGACAAAGGGGTCTGGGACTCAACTCTGAGGCACTGCATGGGTTGGGGAGGCGAGACGAAGCAGCAAAGCTGAATTAGAAGTGGCAGCACAGTGGGGTAGAGGGAAATACAGAAGAGACTAGCATCCTGAAGTGAAGATGAGGCTTCGAAGGGCAGATGCTGCTGATCGCTCGGTTAGGATGGCCAGAAATGGGCCACTGGCTTTAGTAATGGCACCTGGAGGTCATTAGTGCAATTTTGGGAGATGGCTGCTGGTGAATGCCGTCTGTCAGGACTTTTCTCTGTAAAGTGGGCTCAGTTGTACACTGTGGCTTACATTTGACTTTTTTCTGCTTTACCATCCAGGAAAAATGGTTTCTATATGTGTGTGCTCCTGAACGTGCAGTTTTAGATCTGAAGGATATTCTAGTGCCCTTTTGCATCTGTGAAGAGCAAGACTTGGACAGGTTACGTGATGCAAGCAGGTTTGCTCATGGTAGAACCAGGACAACCTCGTGCTTAGTGCCAGGCCTGCTGTTTTGTCTGCCACACCTGGCCTGCTTTGCTAAAAAGTGCCGAAGGTCAGAGAAGGTCAGCTCTAGTGCATGGAGAAAGTGGCTCCTGTCTCGTCCCTTGAATCCTTAACCTTTCTCTCTCTGGTAAGCCTGTTGAGCACTGTGTTTCAGACACTGGGCTTGGATCTCAGTTCTCAGCTAACAAACTCTGTGACTTTAGACAAGTTAATTCACCTCAGTTTCTTCATGCACAAAGTGGAGATAATAATGACACACTATTGTGTTGTAAGAATTAAAATGTTGCTTGCCTTGTGGAGTTCTTTGCACAGTGCCTGCCAGGACCTAATGAATGTTCCATACATGGTGGTTCTCAAGATTATTAGGATATTGGGATTTTAGTTTCCAGGGCATTGCTCATGTTAAAGCCATCTTTAAAAAGATATTTAATTGATGACATTGCCTGGGGTTTATTTATGAAACAGATTGAATAGCATTACACCCACAAATCTGTTCAAAATTTCCCTAAAGAAGTTAGCAGATGTCTTTTTTTTTTTTTTGCCTAGTTGCTGCTACTGGGGGAAAAATGCCAGCAAAACAACTTAAGACAACATACCGCACACTCAGGGCAAATACATAATTTGTTCCCCCTTTATCAGCACTGAGAAAGTAGAACTGTTGGTTTCCAGCTCCCCAGCTTGCCATCTCTCATACAGGAAGGAGCAACACAAGGTGCAGCCGGACGTGCCAGCTTTACCTAAGACCTTTCAATCCAGGAGTTCAGTGTTGCTGACCTTCAAGATGCTTAAGGTTTACCCTCACTATTTATTAGCATCTCTGTGGTTGCTGGTAGGAAAAAATGCACCTTTTCAAATGAATCTGCAGCAATGTACTCTTTTTAAAACATACTTCAGAATTCGTGATAGAGCAAAGTAAGCGGTAACAAGGTTATAGATTTGCCTTCCTCAAGTCAGTATCTGCTTTAAAAATGACCATTTTTAGCAGCAGCAGCAAAGCATTTCTTAATTCCAAAGCTTGCTTTCTGTTTCGTCAGTGCACTGTTTTCCTGACTCTGTGTGTATATGAGCACGTGCAAACACACGCACTTGTTTGTGTAGCACAGAGCTTGAGAAAGAGGAGGGCAGGAGCATAAAGAAAAAGTGTGAGTTACAGAATATTTTTCAGAACTGTTACAGCTGGATTTAAGCACATACATGAGCTTCCTTGATGGCCCAGTGGTAGAGAACCCACCTGCAATGTGGGAGATGTGGGTTTGATCCCTAGGTCAGGAAGATCCCTGGGAGGAGGAAGTGGCAGCCCACTCCAGTATTCTTGCCTGAAAAATCCCATGGACAGAGGAACTTGGCAGGCTACAGTCCAAGAGTTGCCAAGAGTTGGCTTTGCCTGAGCCCAGCACAAGCACATGCATGGACTTGAACTCACNTTGCCCAGTGGTAGAGAACCCACCTGCAATGTGGGAGATGTGGGTTTGATCCCTGGGTCAGGAAGATCCCTGGGAGGAGGAGGTGGCAGCCCACTCCAGTATTCTTGCCTGAAAAATCCCATGGACAGAGGAACTTGGCAGGCTGCAGTCCAAGAGTTGCCAAGAGTTGGCTTTGCCTGAGCCCAGCACAAGCACATGCATGGACTTGAACTCACTCCTAAGTATTGGGTTGGCCAAAAATTCGTTCACGTTTTTCTATTATATCTTGTGGAAAAACCTGAACAAACCTTTTGGTCAACTCTCTATTTTTGCCTGTATTATTAGAATGAGACCTGATGCAGTGAATAGGAAAGACTAATATGTTTAAACAGTCATTCATAGCATTATTTATTTACATTTATGCAATAGATACTGGAATTCCAATTATGTACCAGACACTGTGCTTTGCATGGGCCAATAAATAATAATTTATGCTAAGCTCTTTTAATTAACATTAATATTATGCAGATAACATGAAAATGGTAAAGGATTCCACATTACAAAAGTACAGTTTAAAAAATGGCTTGCTTTTCCATGCCAGGCCATTTGATTTTCCTAACTTGATTTCGTGAGAATTTCACTGCATATGTACTTATGTAGGTAGCTTCTTATTCATATCATCTTGTTATTTTTTCAAATAAATGAGATACTTTACAGAGAATTCCACCTGTTGTTTTTTTTTTTCATTTAGCAATTTAGCAGCAGCAGCAGCAGCTTGTTAATATGTTAGCACCAACCGATCTACCCCACTGGTTTTATTATAATTGCAAGGCATTCTACAGTATGGATGTACCATACTTAAATTTTCCAGACTTCTAGCTTATTTAAAATGAATACATTACTTCTCGCACTACAGAGTTCTCTTTTAATGAGAGTAATGCAAAATAATATCTCTGACTGCCACTCTACTGCTAGGACATAAGAGATTCCCAAAAAGTATTTGCAGACTGGATTAATTGATTTTATTTATTCGTATATTATGCATATTGCTTTCATTTATAGATAATGAAAAAGTAAAATTGAATGGTAAGCGTTCTCACATATTCCAGACTCATGGAGTCCATGTTAATGAGGTCTGTGTCCTGTTACCTGCATTGCTGGCTCCTAGTTAGCACCGTGACATACTCAGTAAAAGTGTCTGTAACAAAGAGCCAAGGGGGTAATGGTAGTGCTCTACAGATCAGCAGACTTTGAGGCACATTTCATTCTGTCTGGCAGGTATTTTAGTTTGAATGACTCACAGAGAGACCTTCAGCCGAGTCAGTTTAGACTCTAGGAGTGTATGAACACTGGTCAGATTGTTCTCGGAGTTTTTCAGACATTTAGGGATCTGACTCTGAAAACCCAAGAGCTGTATTTGGGGAGGGAGCTCCCATTTTTGTGGCAGAGACCCTCTGTGTTCCCTTCAGACATACCTTCAGTAGAAGGGTGGTCTACTTCAAGGTCATCTGACAAAATAGGTGTTCTGGACATTGGTCAGTTGTGTCTTATGTGCCAATCAGATGTCACAGGTGTCTGGAGTACTCATGGTGGCTCAGGTTCCCTGCTAAAGCTGTCATGGAGGTCCCTGAGAAGTATACAGTGTGGGGCATGCCCGAGGGAGCTCTCCAAGTTGCATGGGGAGACGCGACGCTGCCCCCAGACAGCACAGGATATGGTGTATTTTGGCAACAGAGAACAGAGGCCGTGGGGTCAGACGGCCTGGACTTGAGACTCAAGCTGGACAAGCTGTGTGACCTTGGCATGGTGTTGCTTCAGCTTCCTCATCTGTAGATTGGAGATAATAATAGTACCTGCATCACTGTGGGAATAAATGCCTTAGTGCATGAAATGTGTTAGTGCCTGATTCAAGAGTGCTTAGTAATTGTTAGCTCTCATCATCATAAGCTCCAACTCTACCAAATGGAAAAGATGATAATAGCTCCTATAAGTTACTAGGCATATAAATGCCAGCCTCTGTGCTGACTGCTTCACATTCAATATCTCATCCAATCTTTAGTGAAGTGAGATGTTTTATTTTAATTAATTTTTCTGGAAGTATAATTGTTTACAATGTTTTGTTAGTGGGAAAAATTGAAGGTGGGAGGAGAAGGGGATGACAGACGATGAGATGCTTGGATGGCATCACCGACTCGATGGCCATGAGTTTGAGGAGGCTCCGGGAGTTGGTGATGGACAGGGAAGCCTGGCGCGCTGCAGTCCATGTGGTCGCAAAGAGTTGGACACGACTGAGTGAGTGAACTGACTGACTGGCTGTACAGNGACGATGAGATGGTTGGATGGCATCACCGACTCGATGGCCATGAGTTGGTGATGGACAGGGAAGCCTGGCGTGCTGCAGTCCATGTGGTCGCAAAGAGTTGGACACGACTGAGTGAGTGAACTGACTGACTGGCTGTACAGCAAAGTAAATCAGCTCTACGTGTACCTAGATCGCCTCTCTCGGCTTTGCTTCCCATTTAGGTCACCACAGAGCACCTTCACTGAATCCACCCTGAGAACAAGACTAGGGTTCTGGCTTCTGGCTTCCCGAGGTCTTTCACTCAGAGCAGTTTCATCAAATGAACAGAAGCTGTATGTGCCTTTAGGAAGGCAGACTATGGAAGATTTATTTTTTTGCTTATTGGTCTTCTGTCCTCCAGTGTTTTCTTGATTTCTTTTATTTCCTGCTGTTTTGCAAACTTAGTACTATACATCTTTTCAGTCTGTTAGTACCTACCTATCCTTTTGTGGCATACTGAAGATTGCCCAGGGCATTCAAGCGCTGGTCAAGAATAATTACCGTGCCAGGCAGTGAAACTAAAGGAAAGGAAGGAAAGTTGCTCGGTCGTGTCCGACTCTTTGCGACCCCGTGGACTGTAGCCTACCAGGGTCCTCTGTCTATGTGATTTTCCAGGCAATAGTATTGGAGTGGATTGCTGTTTCCTTCTCCTGGGGATCTTCCCAACCCAGGGATCGAACCCAGGTCTCCCATGTTGTAGACAGACGCTTTACCGTCTGAGCCACCAGGGAAGTCCTTAGTGAAACTAAAAGTGACAACAAATGAACCCTTGCTCAAGACGGGGAATTGAGTGAAGTCTAGATTTATTTCATTGTGCTAGAAAGAAAATACCACTTATTAGAATGTTTCCTGTTGCAGTCTTTTATTTTCCTATTTTTTAACCTCAATTTGCTCCTTCATGGGGGAAAACATCATATTTTTTAAATGAAGTCATTTATTCGGTTCTTCTGAGCAATATAGGTGCCATCCCTGGTGTAGTTTGCCAAGTAGCAACAACTACAAATACAGCTGAGGAAAGTGAGTGCTGTGATGGAATAATTCCAGGGGCTGTAGGCATGCACTGGGGAGGTACCTCACCCAGTATCTAGAGGGAAGGGAAGTTTTCCCTCAAGTCAATTCAAGTCATGTGAGGGTAAGACCTAAAGGGCATAGGAGTTCGCCACAAGAAGAGTTTTCCAGTCAGAGAAAGCAACCTACACAAAACTGACGGACAAAGAGAATGCTCGTGCATTTGAGGAACTAGAGAGGGGCTCTGCTTGGTGGAGAGCCTGGAGGCAGTCTGGTCAGTTGTGGCCAGCTCACAAAAATCCTATAAACCACATAAAGTTTCATTAGGGCATTGAGATAACTTTATAGAATTAGAACTGGGAAATGGCACCTGAGATTTGAGTTGCAGAAGAGTCAAGCCAATGAGGGATAGAGAGTGTTTCAGCCCGTGAAAATGCCCTGAGATGGAAAACGCTGGCTGTGAATGATAAACCTAAAAGACGATTAGTTTGGTAGGAGTGCAGGAAGCGGTGGGGAAGGGCCCTGTGGAAGGCTGGAGTCTCCACTTTGAGTCTTGAAGTCATTTAATGATTTTTTAGTTTAGTCTAAGAAAACCATTACTTGAGCTTCTGTGTAGCAGATGGACTGGGGGCAACAGTAGGTGATAGAAAGCCATTTTGGTACAGGGAAGAGAGGTGGTGAGGCCTTGGACTAAGGTCATCCAGTGGAGAAAACAGAGGAGCGGCCCAATTTGTATATAATTTAAAGGCTGTTCTGCAGGGCAAGAGAGACGGATTGAAAGGTGATGAATTTCAGAGATTGTAACTCACGCGGTTGTTCACAGTAGACTGGTCTAAGATGGTGCTCAGATGGTTCTCAGGATGGTGCTGTGTGGTTTCCCAAATGTTAACAAAACAATTCATTGGCTACCTCCAAGGAGCTCCTTGCTGTGGGGCAGGAAGGAAGCCTGAGGTTCACAGTGTGATCATACAGTGTGTTCGCTTCTTGAGCTAAATGTTCATTCTCCCCTTCTCTCCTCCTTGAACCTTTGATCCATCGGTCTTGGTTCCAATCTCTACTTTCTAGTAGAGCAAGGGTAATCCCTCTTCCATGTGATAGGTACTCCAAGAAAGCTATCCTGTTGGCTGGTCCTCCTCAAGGTACACATCCCCTTCCCTCCAGCCATTCTTCACAGGTCTTGCTGTTGAAGCCCTTTGCCCACTTGGCAGTCACCTTCCTTCTGATGCCTTCTATCATGTGGTGGTGTCCTTCCTGAAACATGATGAATTGCAACTGCCTGTCACCTTGACACCAGAGATGAAGACCTGTAGAGAAGGAGACACAAACTCTGTGTTTCACATTTATGAACGGTAACTTACTCATAGAAGAATATTGAAAAAACAGAAAAGTATAAGGAAGAAAAACGTAAATCCCTGTAGTATGATCTTCTCAAGATAATCAGCTTAAATTTGGTTTAATTTCTTTTAATTTTTTATTCTCTGCATATTTGTTAATATTTTTTGATGGGTAACCTATAGGTCTCTTCTTTTCATATTTAGCTTTTTCATGTCATTGAAACTTCTCACCACCGTTATTTTATTTACCTATTTCCTGAGATAATAAATTGTTTCCAGTTTTCCACTTTTATAAATAAAATGCATTGCAGCATATACAAATCTCGTATGCATGTCTCATCTCCTTTAGGATACTAGGATTGAATTACAGGGTGCAAACATTTCTGGGGGGCTCTTGGTACATGTGGCCAGATTGTCCACTGGAAGAAACTTACCCATTCCTCTCCATAGCCCCCTCGACAGGGGTAAGTGGGCTTGTCCATCTCAGCATGTCTTCACTCTGTCCAGAGTAGGTGATAAACGGAGATGCAAGTCCCAAATATGAGGAAGGCAGGCATAGAAGGGAAACCACTAGTTCAAACAGCTAACATTTTTGAGTACCTACTTGTGTGCTGGTTCAAAATTGGGAAAGGAGTACGTCAAAGCTGTATACTGTCACTCTGCTTAATTGACTTATATGAAGATATATCATGCGAAATGCTGGGCTGGATGACTCATAAGCTGGAATCAAGATTGCTGGGAGAAATATCAACAACCTCATATATGCAGATGATATACCACTCTAATGGTGGAAAGCGAAGAGGGACTAAAGAGCCTCTAGATGAGAGTGAAAGAGGAGAGTGAAAAAGCTGGCTTAAAAGTAGACATTCACAAAACTAAGATCATGGCATTTGGTCACATCACTTCATGACAAATAGAAGGGGACAAACTGGAAACAGTGGAAGATTTTATTTTCTTGGGCTCCAAAATCACTGTGTATGGTGACCGCAGCCATGAAATTAAAAGACGCCTGCTCCTTGGGAGGAGCAAGCTATGACAAACCTAGACAGTGTATTAAAAAAGCAGAGATATTGCTTTGCTGACAGAGGTCTATCTAGTCAAAGCTATGGTTTTTCCAGAAGTCATGTGAAAAAGAGTCCTGAGCACTGAAAAACTGATGCTTTTGAACTGTGGTGCTGGAAAAGACTCATGAGAGTCCCTTGGACAGAAAGGATATCAAAGTAGTGAGTCCTAAAAGAAATCAATCTTGAATATTCACTGAAAGGAGTGATGCTGAAGCTCCAATAATTTGGCCACCTGATGGGAAGAACCAACTCATTGGAAAAGACCCTGATGCTGGGAAAGATTGAGGGCCAGAGATGAAGGGGGTGACAGAGGATGAGATGGTTGGATGGCATTATTGACTCAGTGGACATGAGTTTGAGCAAGCTCCAGGAGTCAGTGCAGGACAGGGAACCCTGGTGTGCTGCAGTCCATGGGATCGCAGAGAGTCAGATACAACTTAGGACTGAGCAGCACTTGTATACCAGGCACTTGCTAAGTATCTCTCATTCATTTGTACTAAGTACTTCTCATGGAGACGCTACACATCTGTTGCTTTTGGTGGTGGTTTGGGCTTCCCTGGTGGCTCAGAGGTTAAAGCGTTGCCTGCAATGTAGGAGACCTGGGTTTGATCCCTGGGTTGGGAAGATCCCCTGGAGAAGGAAAGGGCAACCCACTCCAGTATTCTTGCCTGCAGAATCCCATGGATGGAGGAGCCTGGTGGGCTACAGTCCACGGGGTCGCAAAGAGTCGGACATGACTGAGCAAGCGACTTAACTTTCTTTAGTCACTAAGTTGTGTCTGATTCTTGCAGCACCATGGACTGTAGCCCACCAGGCTCCTCTGTCCCTGGGATTTTCCAGGCAAGAATACGGGAGTGGGTTGCCCTTTCCTTCTCCAAATGCTACTTCCTTTTCTAGGTGCTATCACAGGTAGAGAAATAGATACACAGAAGTTAAGTGATTTGCCTAAGGGCACACTGATAGTTTAATAGTGAAGGTAATTCTGGTACAAGTTACAGACTACTTGACTAAAAGAGACTTCAGTTTCAAGTTTTTTAAAAGTAAAGTGTTTTCCAAGTGCAACATACATACAGAAAAATGCGCTTGTCTTCAGCAGTGTTGCTTGATGAATTAGCATAGTTACCACCTCTGTGATCACTATCCAGATGAAGAAATGGAATATTATCAACCTAATCATTATTCTTTACCTCCTCCTCATTTCTGACATTGTAGTTTAGTTTTGCCCATTTTTGAACCTTCTATAAATAAAATCATATTGTTTGTAATATCCCTTTTTTTGCTTCTTTCCCTCAACATTTTGATTGTGAGATTAATTTATTGTGTGTGTTATTAACTTATGTGTGTGTATTTTTACTACTGGAATGCATTCCTACTGTATGAATCTACCACAGTTTATCATTTTACTCTTGTTGAATGTTTGTGATGTTTCCAAATAATGTGGACGTGAGCATTTTTGTATAGCCAAAGGCAGATGTGTTCTTCAGGCCAAGGAGATACTGTTCTGTAGTTCTCTATTCCTCCATGTCTAAAACAAGCCCACATTAAATCAAACCCACTCTTCTCTAGCCAGGGCAACCCTTTAGGAGCTCCTTAGTAAAGGACTTAGTACTGTAGCTTCACAGTACGGAGCTCTAGTAATTCAAACCAGAAACACACAAGAGAAACTGGAGATGCCCCAGCTGCTGGTGAAGATGCAGAAACAGGTCCCACCAACTGTATATTCCATTAAATTAAAGAAAACGCATGTGCGTGAGAGAGGCAGAAAAGAGACAGTGAGAAAGGACACACACATGTACACGGAGGGTGCGCAGGCTGGGTGTTTCAGTGGACCTGCCGAAGGAGAGGGCTCTAGAGCCTCCAGTCAGAGGATGTGGCCGCGGCCGCCCAGAGCGATGCTCGCTCCAGTGAGTGGGTCATTAACTCTGCTTATTCTCTGGGAGGAGGAATGTTGCTCTAATTTAATTAGGAATCAGGGAAGCAAATGACGGTCCTCTCCAACCTGCTGTGCTGGATGGAAGGATGCTACTGGGATGTCACTCAGGTCTTCCAGGTTTCCTGGAAAGGAACGGGGGACGGATTCCGGGTGTCCTTCTGGGGAGCTGCCTCTCTACCCCAAAGGAGTGTGAACCCCAGAGAATAGGGTCCAAAAAAATCTGGTCAGTCTCCCAAGTTAATCTGAACTGGGAAGATTAGGAAAGCATGTGGGAAAATCTAGAACTAAAGCCATCCCATGTCATGGTGCCAGTTGACACCTGTTTTCATGGTGCAGTTGTTAATAGCAGTGCCTTCTCACTCCCAGAAGTGTCCTGATTTGTGTAATAAATTATGTGGTCACCAACTTAGACACAACTTTTGAGGCTCTGCTGCTTACATGCACTGTGACCTTAGACAAGTTTCCCCACCTCTCTGAGCCTCATGTCTGCCACCTTGGGCTCAGAAAAAGGACTTTGATTCGAAGGCGTTTCAAACAGTATCTTTCTGTTGTTATCACAGCTGGAATTTTCTTCAGTNTGGTCACCAACTTAGACACAACTTTTGAGGCTCTGCTGCTTACATGCACTGTGACCTTAGACAAGTTTCCCCACCTCTCTGAGCCTCATGTCTGCCACCTTGGGCTCAGAAAAAGGACTTTGATTCGAAGGCGTTTCAAACAGTATCTTTCTGTTGTTATCACAGCTGGAATTTTCTTCAGTTCAGTTGCTCAGTCGTGTCCGACTCTTTGCGACCCCATGAATTGCAGCACGCTAGGCCTCCCTGTCCATCACCAACTCCCGGAGTTCACTCAGACCATTGAGTCAGTGATGCCACCCAGCCATCTTATCCTCTGTCATCCCTTTCTTCTCCTGCCCCCAATCCCTCCCAGCATCAGAGTCTTTTCCAATGAGTCAACTCTTCGCATGAGGTAGCCAAAGTACTGGAGTTTCAGCTTTAGCATCATTCCTTCCAAGGAAATCCCAGGGTTGATCTCCTTCAGAATGGACTGGTTGGATCTCCTTGCAGTCCAAGGGACTCTCAAGAGTCTTCTCTAACACTACAGTTCAAAAGAATCAATTCTTTGGCATTCAGCCTCAGACAATGATAATAAAACTGCGAATGTCTGAGACAGCAGGGGATTGGGAAGCTGTGCATTTTCTCCATCTTACTTCCCAGAGAATTTGCTTTTCTTCTTCCCGGGATAAAAGAAATAATTAGTTGTCAGGGCTCTCCTTCAGGGTTATACTTCCAGACGAAGATGCTAACAACTTTTGAAATGTAAACCCTCAAGACTGGATTTAAATGCCTTGGTTTTCACTTTAGGGGGCTGATTAAATAATCCTACAATAATACTTAGGATTTAAAAGGTGACATACAAAATAGTTTATTCTTCTTGTCCTAATGTATTTATTAATAGCATTTCCTTTCACTCTCAAATATGTCTTAGTTTGGACAACAAATTATATGGTTATCTTGAATATTTAGGTTCTGTGTAAGCAACTGAACAACAAGAGGCTTGTCTTGAGGTTAGGAGTTTTTGACTAGAAATGAGGCAAATATCCATAAACAGGAGAATGTGTAAGTTAATTGTGTTATATTCCTACAATGGATTATTACTAAATATCGATGCAAATGAATGAAGTATAATTATATGTGTAAACATGGATAAAACTTGAAAGATAAATATTGAATGAAAAAGCAAATGCAGAAGAATGTATAATTTCACTTACATGAAGTTTAGTAAAAATATATAATCATATAATATGATTTATTGCTTAGGAATATATATATATATGGATATATATATGTGGAAATATATATATAGGGAAACTATAAGGAAAAGCAAAGGAATGATTCATTTAAAATTCAGATTGGCATTTGCCTGTGCTGGGTGGGAGCAGGTAGGGAAGGTAGGAAAGGGCTGGGAATCCTAGAAGGACAAAAACGACTTCAAAGATATTGACTTTTATTCTATTTTGTAAGCTGTGGGATGGTGTATGGGTGTTTCTTTTTTTATTTTAAATGTGTGCACCTGTTATGTACATTCTCTTGATTCCTTGGAATATATTTCCCCCTCACAAACACACAAGATCAAATATACCAAGAAAACATATACATAGCATAAAATAAAAATACAACACGATGTTTGTCATATCAAATGGTATACTTTGTGTGTTGTCTTGGGTGATTGTTCATGGTTGAGTGAATTTAGGGAGATGGTGAACTCTGGGCTGAGCAGACAGCGAGGCAATTTGATAGCACCTTTTGGAGAAGGAAATGGCAACTCACTCCAGTACTCTTGCCTGGAAAATTCCATGGACAGAGGAGGCTGGTGGGCTACAGTCCACGGTTTCACAAAGCATCGGAAGTAACTGAGTACTCACACACGACGCACATAATCTTTTAATTCTCAAAAAAGTGCAGTGAGATCTGCTGTCATTTCCATTGTACAGTTAAGGACAGCGGGGCACTGATTAGGAAATCTGCAGGGGCTGTAGGAGCCTGTCCTGGAACCTGCCCTTCGTCCTCTGCTGCCTCTAGGGCTGCCTGTTGGGGAGGCTAAGTCCACCCCACCTGGGTTTGAGCTGTAGGCACAGGCCTGAGATTTTCAGGTTGATGAAAGGCCTTCGCCCTTTCGTGTTTTTGAAGGTGACATCTTTGTCAGGGTCTGCTTGCACCGTGCCTTGGAGGCCCGTGAGTCCCAGCAGCTCTATTAAGGAAATGAGTGCTGCCCTGGTTCCCCTGGGGAGGGCGGTTTCCAGCACGTGCGCATGTGCTTAGCTGTGTCAGACTCTGCAGCCCCATGGACTGTAGCCCACCAGGCTCCTCGGTTCATGAAATTTTCCAGGCAAGGCTACTGGAGTGGGTTGCCATTCCGTAAGGGAATCTTCCCCTACCCAGGAATTGAACCCACCTCTCCTACATTGTTAAGCAAATTCTTTACCCTGGGAGAAATATCAATAACCTCAGATATGCAGATGACACCACCCTTATGGCAGAAAGTGAAGAGGAACTCAAAAGCCTCTTGATGAAAGTGAAAGAGGAGAGTGAGAAGGTTGGCTTAAAGCTCAACATTCAGAAAATGAAGATCATGGCATCCGGTCCCATCACTTCATGGGAAATAGATGGAGAAGCAGTGGCTGACTTTATTTTTGGGGGCTCCAAAATCACTGCAGATGGTGACTGCAGCCATGAAATTAAAAGACACTTACTCCTTGGAAGAAAAGTTATGACCAACCTAGATAGCATATTCAAAAGCAGAGGTATTACTTTGCCGACTAAGGTCCATCTAGTCAAGGCTATGGTTTTTCCAGTAGTCATGTATGGATGTGAGAGTTGGACTGTGAAGAAGGCTGAGTGCCGAAGAATTGATGCTTTTGAACTGTGGTGTTGGAGAAGACTCTTGAGAGTCCCTTGGACTGCAAGGAGATCCAACCAGTCCATTCTNCAGGCTCCTCTGTCCATGGGATTTTCCAGGCAAGAGTACTGGAGTGGGGTACCATTGCCTTCAATTCCTGCTCCTACATGCAAGCAGGTTTTATATTTATAACAAATCCTAGCATAAAATCCATATGATTCTAACCAACCCAAAATTCTGTCTTATCCTCACAATCAGTTTTGAAGTGATATACATTATACATCTTTTCTCTATTTATAATATTTATTTGTTACAACTACTGAACAGAATGAAGCAGCAGAAATCTTGACGTTGTATAGGCTTGGTAAGAGCAACTGCAGAGGGACACATGTGTTTAATTAAATTCTTTTTCAGAAAAAAAAAATGGAAAAGTTTAAACAGTATTGTTCTGTGTCCCACCTTTACTCTGCCAACTGAGTGGTTAGAGGTCTATTAACGAGAATAATTTGTATGAGTAATCATGACATGCATCACTATAATTTATTTATTTATTTATATAAGTAGATATTACTATAACTCCAGATCTTTCTCCAAGGCATATTGCCATCCCAGAAACTGAACCCAGGTCTCCCGCATTGCAGGCAGTTTCTTTACCATCTGAGCCACCAGGGAAGTGGTCCTAAGGTTCAAACTTAGTCATAAAATTACACCTTTTCTCTGGATATGTAATATTCTAGGCATGGTCATTTGCTTAAAAAATAGGCAAAAGAACCTTTATAACAGGAAGAAATTTCAAAGCATTTCACTTTATAACAGGAAGATATTTCAAAATTCAGATTATTTACTTTTCCCCCTTCAGATGCACCTCTGAGGAAAAACACTGACATATGTGTATATCTGTGTGTGATTGTGTATTTTAAAGTTCATGAACTCTGTGGTAAAAAAACTTAAATCCATAAGAAGTCTTAGAATTAATAAGGATTCCCAGACCCAAATCCCATTAGCTACCATATATGCCCACACACATAGAGGCACCAGTGGATTTTTCAGCAAGAACAACATTAGTGGGTAATGGAAACAAACTTTCCCAGGATGTGACAGAAATATTTCATATTTGTAAATGATAGTTTTTTTAAACTGAAATGACTCATAGATCTTAGTCTTCTGACAAAGAATTNAGACCCAAATCCCATTAGCTACCATATATGCCCACACACATAGAGGCACCAGTGGATTTTTCAGCAAGAACAACATTAGTGGGTAATGGAAACAAACTTTCCCAGGATGTGACAGAAATATTTCATATTTGTAAATGATAGTTTTTTTAAACTGAAATGACTCATAGATCTTAGTCTTCTGACAAAGAATTGAAACTTTGCTGTCTGCACCTATAGCTTACATAAACTAGTATATTAGATACTCCTCAATCAGCCTTAACATTTATTTCTTTTCTTCTCTTTAGAAAGAGTGGATATTAAGTGCCCGACACAATGCCTGACATAGTACACACACATGCTTATTAAATGATAGATATTCATAGTAGATAATATTTTCTCTCATCCCCTTATTGAAGAAAATATTCCTTCAAATCAAAGGTTCAAATATCAATTGCCAACTTCTTAAATGATCTTCCCAGGGTTGAACATCTAACTCAAATTAGGTCATCATAAATGTATCAAATACAGAAAAAAATTAGCTACCTTATCATTTACTCTGCTGTGTATGTTCTAATTAGTATGTTGTTCATGTTAGTATCCATGTGTTTTCTATTCTGGGATATTCTAGAGATTTTACAAAAATTCAATTTCCTAAGTTCTTTATCGGTAGGGATAGAGTGGAACACTCACCTTTAAATGACTTTTCTTAGGAACCAAAGATAGACACTGATCTTTGGCTGCTCTGATTTATTTAGCTGATACATATGTACTTTATGTAAATATGAAAGAATAAAATTATGCTGATACAGATTTTTCAGGTGTACTTATAAGCTGGAGTATGAAGATAAACGATATAAATTTATGTGATTTTTAAGTTTGATATTATGGCTCTTCACAATATTTCAAATTCTAATTCAGTCCAAAACTATAATAAATATAAAAGCCTATGAAACTCTTACTTTAGTGGATGCTGAAATAACAGGATAGAGAATGTTGTAATCACAATGTTTATAAAACATTACAGTACAGAACTTTAAAGATCAGGAAAAAAATGAATTCTTACACTTTTGTCCCAAAATAAAATTTTTTTAACTCAAAGGAAAATCTCTGAAATTATATTTATTTTTCCTAATGAATAATTAGCTATTTCAAATCCTGAAAGATGATGCTGTGCATTCAATATGCCAACAAATTTGGAAAACTCAGCAAGCCTGTATATTGTATATTGTCACTCTGCTTATTTAATGTATATGCAGAGTACATCATGAGAAATGCTAGGCTGGAAGAAGCACAAGCTGGAATCAAGATTGCCGGGAGAAATATCAATAACCTCAGATATGCAGATGACACCACCCTTATGGCAGAAAGTGAAGAGGAACTAAAGAGCCTCT
>SJYA01000722.1:23468-38161 GCA_006410615.1 Neotragus moschatus | reverse complement strand
TGCTGCGATTCATGGGGTCGCAAAGAGTCAGACATGACTGAGCGACTGAACTGAAATGAACTGAACTGAACTGAATGAATATTATGAGATTTCTAAGCCTACAGTAGACACTCAAGACTTTGATCAGTTTACAGAGTGCTTTAACTCTTTGAACAATTTTTTTAGAAGCTTCCAAGTGAGAATATATTAGAATAACTCTGACTAAATAGATACAGCAGAAAGGATGGAATGTTTTATTCCTTATCTTTGAAAACCATCCTTATTTCTGGCATATTATACAACATGTATTTACACCTGTTCATTCAAACTGCTATTGTTAGTAGCCATAAAAAGAGAATGTCTTAAAACTGATAATCTCCCACTTCTCCACAAGATAGTTAAAATTCTCCTGTTGAGTGCTGCTGCTGTTGCTAAGTCGCTTCGGTTGTGTCCGACTCTGTGTGACCCCATAGACAGCAGCCCATTAGGCTCCACTATCCCTGGGATTGTCCAGGCAAGAACACTGGAGTGGGTTGCCATTTCCTTCTCCAATGTAGGAAAGTAAAAAGTGAAAGTGAAGCCTCTCAGTCTCTCAGTGGACTGTAGCCTACCAGGCTTCTCTGTCCATGGGATCTTAAAGGCAAGAGTACTGGAGTGGGTTGCCATTGCCTTCTCCACGCTTATTGAGTACTTTGGTTAATAATACATTTTAGGATTTAAACTCATCTAAAAATTTAGACAAATTGTAAATATTTCTTTTTATTCTGTTTTAAGATCAGAATGGGCTACATTAGTAGTCCACTCTAGCATACCAAGAAATTATTCCATTTATACTAGTTATTATAGTAAACTGACATATTAATAAATTATTTGAATTTAACCCAGATCTCTATATGTAATAGAATTCAAAATAACTTTTAAAAATAAAAAGAACTCTAAACCCAAATATATTAATTATCTGTGTAAGAAAAGATGACCAGCAAAAGGACAAGTACAAATTTTATAAAAGTTTAGCTACAAAGTATGAAAAGAAAACACATTTCATTTCTGACGTCAATGTAGTCCAATAAAAAGCACTCTGATATTTATGAAAATACCATAACAAAACCCTTTTTGTAATAAAAACTACATATCCTAAGAGTGAGTTAAGTCTTATCTGAGTTTATATTCCATGTTAACAGGGAACATCTTGTTTTTTCCTTTAGGAAAGGCCACAGGAGTAGCATGCATGAACAATGTTTTCTATTTCTGTGGAAGCATTGTTATATATGACATTTCATCTTTAGGCCTACTTAACTGTATGAAGTGTTGACCATATGTCAAGAAAGATATAACACAGAAAGAAAAATAAAGTGATATTATTCATGAAAGGAGATCAAGAGTTAAGAAAATGGAAAAGGAATCCTGCTTTCAAGCAGCTTAAAACGTAACATCACTTCAATGTAAGGCATGCTCCCTTGCCATCTCAAAGAGAACATTTGGTGGTCAGAGAAAAGAATGCAAACTACTTAATTTTTTGTAGTTAGCTCTGTCACTTAACCATAGTCTAATAAGTCAACTCTGGACATTACTGCAAAAGAATTTCTAAAATACACATCAGATATATCATGTGATAACACAGGCTTAACAGGAATGTTGCTAGGCTTAATTACTATTTGCAAAAGCACCCTAAGGCTTTCACAAGCAAATGCAATATAATGACGAAATATTACCATTCTCTCATCTCCCCAGCCAAAGCAAGTTTTGGCCTCCCAGTACTGCTGGCAGCAAAATAAACCTGACATCATGCTTCTAAGTCCAGTTGGCAGACCAGCTGTGCTATTATCCCCAGAAAGAGTGGTCATGTACAGTAATGCCCACATTATATGTCCATGACCAAGCCAAAATTGCCCCCTTGGAACACAGTTCAGCCTCTGAGAGTGTAGAGCAGAGAAGACCTGCTGCGTTCAGCTGATCAGTCGCCGTAAGGGACATTTTAGTCTGATAATGGCCCTAAATTACAGATACCAACTTGGTGCCTGAGACTCAGGGCAAAAGCAGCTATTTTCTTTCTGTGTGAACATCCACCAAAAATATGAATGCAGCTGCCTTAGTCTTAATTTTTCTTCTCTATTTTTATGGGATATTTGAGGTCATGACTATAAATACAGATAAAATTTATATAAAACATCAAATTAAGTGAAAAGCATTTTATATATTCTAAAACACATTTACACATTTTCTTATTTATAGATTTTAGAGACATATGAAACCCAGGCCCCAAGCCAATTGGTTATTTAATGAAGAACTGCATAGCTGTGTATTTTCAAGTATAAAATATACCAAAAATGATAAGAGCCTGGTAACTCAGTGTATTACTTATAGCAATAGCTTGGTACAAATTTTCCATATGATTGATTTATAAAAAAAGCCTATATTCTGCAAAGGAAAGATTCATCTTCTTATACAAAGTTAATCTTTACGAAAATTTTAAAAATGTTTCTATACCAGGAGGAAAATATCATTTATTAGGGCTTTGTAAATATATATAGAAAGAGAAAGATTATAAGAGGGAGAAAAAAAGAAAATAATTCCATAATCCCTTTGCTCAGATAACAGCTTGTTTTTAACAGTAGGATATGGTCATGGTCTCCTCTCCCCCACAGCTCTCTGTCCTGATAGATAATTAGTTTTTAATAGTTTCCTGAGTTTCTGTCCATAAAAAGAATGTTTTATGCATGCTGCTGCTGCTGAGTCACTTCAGTCGTGTCTGACTCTGTGCGACCCCATAGACAGCAGCCTACCAGGCTGCCCCATCCCTGGGATTCTCCTGGCAAGATTACTGGAGTGAGTTGCCATTTCCTTCTCCCTGTTTTATGCATACCTCAGCATATATATGTCAAGTAAGAAAGAGAAATTATATACAGCCACTTTTGGTTTTTCTGTTACAAACTGAAATTCTTGGGTCAAAAGTTACACTCATTTTATTTCACTAGACACACTAAACATATTTTGCAAAGCAAAAATTCATTTCTTATAAAATTAATCTTTATATAAATCAGGGAAAAAACAAAATATTTGGTAAACAAAAGGAAAATAATTTAATATTCATTTGATACCACTGTTAAATGGATGAAAAAGGAAAGGGGCATTCTACAAGGAAGTATACTGAATGTCCTACTTCCTTCCCCAGATTCCTTTAACTTTGAAAAACTGGGCCTCTAGAGCTCACCTATACATCTCTCCTAATTCTGTAATCAATCTTCTTCCCCTATTTGGGGAAAGCATGGGAAGTCAAACTTATTGAATACCCAATTTTTCATCTTGGTTCCATCCTGAACTTTTTACCTTAGCTTAAAAAAAAAAAAAAAAAGTGGGGGCCCTTTGTGTTTTATCTTTGTAACTAAATCTTTGATCCTAAGACTTGGTTCATAACTGTCTGGTTTCCCAATTCCTATAACAGATTAACCTTCCTTAAGAATGTCCAAGAACTGGAGTCTTGATAGTGAATCCCAGATCCCATGGATGGCTTCCTGCAATCTGTCCTCCGTGACATTCCCTGCAAATGTATTAAGACCTCTTCCATCTATTGTCTACCTCTAGACCTTCTTGACAATAACGTCATGACCTATTGTTATGGCCAGTTGCTTCAGTCTTCCCAAGCACAGACCACCGTTCCCATGACTGACCTCTAAATTCCTGTTAGCAATAAAATGAGCTTTGGCATGCCAGAAATCAATTTGAGACTTCTACTATAATATTTTATAAATTCATGTTCACCTGTTAGTAATTCAGTTCCTTTTTGCAGCTTGAATACTTCAAAGACGTATTTATTCCTTTAGACCACTGGAGTACCATTTAGTTAATTACCACTGTGGTAGAATAAACTGTAGCCTGTAACAGCAAATAACAAAAGCACTCATAACATGCCAAATTGTTCCTTCAGAGAAAATTACCATCAGGAAAACTGGAGTGATCAAATTAAAAAATAAAAATGTTTAATGTGCCTATATTGATGCTGGAGAGGAAGATGAAAATCTACATTTCTGAATGAAAATTCAGGTATCCAAATGGCATTTTCTCATCCTAGTCTGAGACTGTCAGCTATTTCATCTGTTATTGATGACTTCCTCAGACCACTTTCTCTTAAATCTACTTGCCAAGAATTATCCATTGTTCTTCTGCTCCTCCCCGTTCCTTAGGTCAAGGCTTGTATATCAGAAGGTCAAAACTACCCAGTATTGAGAGTGACAGAAAACTTGTGTTTGCTGTGTATTGTAATCTCCCTCTGATGTCTCCAAGATTTCGTGCCAACACCCTGATATTCTTGGCTCTTCCCTACCTGTATCTGGATATTTCTCAGTCCACACTTCCAGTTGATGTTCAGGTCCCCAGGGAGGAAGGAAGAGAAATTGTACCCTGATCTGCTTGTCTTCCCTATGGCTCTTTTCTTCCCACTATCCTTCAGGTGAAAAAGAATATGTTTTTCTTGTACTTTCCCTTCTCAGGTAATTGGAAATTCCTTGTGATAAGCCAAACGCAGGTCTAGGGCTTCCCCTTTCCTCTATAACCTATCTCCCTTTGTCTCAATTCAGTTAACTCAACATAGATGTTTGTTGGGGTGGAGGGAAAGGGGTAGGGGGAGGAGGGAGAAAAGAAGCCTATGCTTAGTAAGATGGGATTAAATTGGGAGTATTTTTAATATTATACCAATCATAAATGGATTTATTATTATTCACCACAAATATACTATTAGGGCTTCCCTCATAGCTCAGTCAGTAAAGAATGTGCCTGCAATGCAGGGGACCCAGGTTCAATTCCTGGGTTAGGAAGGTCCTCTGGAGAAAGAAATGGCAACCCACTCCAGTATTCTCGCCTGAAATATACCAAGGACAGAAGAGCCTGGCAGGCTACAGTCCATGGGATTACAGGAGTCACAACTTAGTGACTAAACCATCACCACCACCACACTTACTATTATCCTAATTTAACACTAACAGGAAAACGTCACCAGATATTAAAAAAAAGTTAATGTTTAGCCAGAAAATACCTCGTATTTATTTGCAGTTCTTGATTCTTAACATACTGAGGATATATTCTACCTTTAAGGTTTGGAAAATGCCACATCGAAGATCTTTTTTGGGGGTGGGGGTGGCCTCTTCCTAACATATATCAAGTGTCATCAGATGTTCCAAATTTGAATTATTGACTATTGTACTGAATCATCTTCTGGATCCATGAGTTACACCTCTTACCTTACATACATTAATACTTGCTTGGAAGCTGCACTGAAACAATGTTGAAACAACTTGGATCAAAAGCATTAGATGAAGAACTGCTGCTGCTGCTGCTAAGTCGCTTCAGTTGTGTCCGACTCTGTGTGACTCCATAGACCGTAGCCCACCAGTCTCCCCCATCCCTGGGATTCTCCAGGAAAGAACACTGGAGTGAGTTGTCATTTCCTTCTCCAATGCATGAAAGTGAAAACTGAAACAGGTCTTAATAAAAGCAAACCTTTAATTATTCTCCTCTGTATTAAGTGCATAACTCTCTGTGAATTGCAAAGTTTTTTTAAAATACTCACAGTTGATAACCTACAGGCATATAGGAATTTTTAAGTGATCCAGGGGAATCTAGTTATTATAGTAGTGAAGTAAAGTCTATGGCTACAGTAGCAAGGCAGGATCCACCTCTCCAGCCTTTGTCCCTGGGCTGTATAACATTATCATGTCATATACCATATGAACAATTTAGGAAGCTAATGTAGATCACTTCTGAGATTTAGTATTAAGACTAGGATGGAGGGGACTCTAGATTTACTAAAGCTTCCACAAAATATCCTATTTCCAGTGAGAGATCTTATTTTGGGGGGCTCAAAAATCATGGCAGTCACTGATGGTGACTGCAGACAAGAAATGAAAAGATGCTTGCTCCTTGGAAGAAAAGCTACGACCAACCTAGACAGCATATTAAAAAACAGAGACATTACTTTGCCAAAAAAAAGTCTGTCTAGATAAGGCTATGGTTTTTCCAGTAGTCATGTATGGATGTGAGAGTTAGACTATAAAAAAAGCTGAGTGCTGAAGAATTGATGCTTTGGAACTGCGGTGTTAGAGAAGACTCTTGAGAGTCCCTTGGACAGCAAGGAGATCCAATCAGTCTATCCTAAAGGAAATCAGTCCTGAATATTCTTTGGAAGAACTGATGTTGAAACTGAAACTCCAGTACTTTGGCCACCTGGTGCGAAGAACTGACTCTTTGTAAAAGACCCTGAGGCTGGAAAAGATTGAAGGCAGTAGGAAGAAGGGACGACAGAAGATGAGGTGTTTGGATGGCATCACTGACTCGATGGACATNATATTCTTTGGAAGAACTGATGTTGAAACTGAAACTCCAGTACTTTGGCCACCTGGTGCGAAGAACTGACTCTTTGTAAAAGACCCTGAGGCTGGAAAAGATTGAAGGCAGTAGGAAGAAGGGACGACAGAAGATGAGGTGTTTGGATGGCATCACTGACTCGATGGACATGAGCTTAAGCAAGTTCCAGGAGTTGGTGATGGACAGGGAAGGCTGGCATGCTGCAGTCCATGGAGTCATAAAGAGATGGACACGACTGAGTGACTGAACAGAACTGAATGAGAGAAAAAAGAAGGTTTTTAACTCTCTGATAGATGTCACTAGTGAGTTTTTCCTCTGAATATAATCCGTTGGAGATCAAAAACAAGATTTAAATGATAATGAAATCTTTGGTGCTAATTTTCTGATCTAATGAAGAATATTTTGTGTCTATCTACCTATCTCTGAGAGAATAGCAGAGATACAACAAAAACCACACTCACATTCTCTTTGCTTTGACAACATAAATGAACATTCAGACAAAAATATACTGACAACTCTGCCCATGAGTATCATAGCCACACATGCTACAGCATTTACATAAATCCTCTCAGAGCATAAACAAAAGTATTCAAATGGATTAGCTGATAACTATTTAGGACTCCCGAATTATGTAATTCTTTAGAATGGCAAGCACAGAATTTGTGGGATTTGAAAGAAATGTGTTTACATGGATCAGACTTTCCTGGGCTTTTGCCAGCTCAATCTAGGCCACGTCCCCAAATTTTAAACAAAATATTTTATATTCAGAAAATGCTAGAAATATGTATACTATAATTTTTACATGTCTCCATCTCTTATTGCATTAAAATATTTCTCCTTTCCAAATTCTAAAATCTATATACAAATCATTACTTGTTCAAATTGCAATTTGCAGTCCATTAAACTAAAATCGATGCTTTTGAACTGTGGTGTTGGAGAAGACTCTTGAGAGTCCCTTGGACTGCAAGGAGATGCAACCAGTCTATTCTGAAGGAGATCAGCCCTGGGATTTCTTTGNTCTAGTCAAGGCTATGGTTTTTCCAGTAGTCATGTATGGATGTGAGAGTTGGACTGTGAAGAAGGCTGAGTGCCGAAGAATTGATGCTTTTGAACTGTGGTGTTGGAGAAGACTCTTGAGAGTCCCTTGGACTGCAAGGAGATCCAACCAGTCCATTCTGAAGGAGATCAGCCCTGGGATTTCTTTGGAAGGAATGATGCTGAAGCTGAAGCTCCAGTACTTTGGCCACCTCATGCAAAGAGTTGACTCATTGGAAAAGACTCTGATGCTGGGAGGGATTGGGGGCAGGAGGAGAAGGGGATGACAGAGGATGAGATGGCTGGATGGCATCACTGACTCGATGGGCCTGAGTCTGAGTGAACTCCGGGAGTTGGTGATGGACAGGGAGGCCTAGCGTGCTACAATTCATGGGGTCGCAAAGAGTCGGACATGACTGAGCGACTGAACTGAACTGAGCACCGCCTGGGAAGTCCCTTCCAGCTCCTGATATAGGTAATTAGGGAGTGGCTGTTTTATGCAGAGCAGACACTGAACCTCAGGGGCTCTTGACCTGATGGATTTGGACTTAATTCTTACAAATGGGTGAGGAGGAGCTGATCTCTACAGGTTTCGGTGAGATTTGAGTTCAGAGACTCAGTGTGGCTATCATAAGAAAAAAATACATAAAACGAAAGAAAAAAGGAGGGAGCACTGTAGACAGAAGGAATTCGGTCCCAGCAGGAGGGACTGTTGCAGTTAGAGTTTGCTCAGGGGGTCAGAAAGCGCCCTGACCCCCAGTTTTGAATCCTCCTTCTGCCACTTACTGCTAGCTGTGAACTTCGCAGGTTATATCACCTCACCAAGATCCTGTCTCTCATCTGTTGTTTAGAGATGGTAGTACTGTTTTGCACTATTTGTTGTTTAGCCCCAAACCATTACTCTTTCTTTCCTTGTTAACAAAGCCACTTAAACTCAGGAAAGATGGGCCTTGTTTCTGGCCTAAAGGTGCAAACATATGACCTTCTGGTCCATGAAATGTATGGGGAAGTCTTCTGAGAGGAATTTGTTCCCTTGGGTAAGTAGGAGGTAAAAGAGGAGCACCTCTGCCTAAGCTACTTTCTGCTTCCTGCTTTGAATGCAACAGGGCTAGTATATGATGCTTGGAACTGCTGCAGCCGTTTTGTGACTATGAGGCAGAAGACCAGGAAAATCAGGGATGCCAACCCCAAGTCCTACCATTATTGAACTCCCCCCAAACATCTGGAACTGTTTCTTGTTATACAAGGAAATAGACCCCTATTTATGTAAGCTTCAGTTAGCTATATTTTCTATTCTTTGCAATCAAAGAATGATTTAACAAGTATTTATTCCTTATTAGGTTCTCATGAGAATTAGACTTTATTTTTAACATATCTGGAACAGAGTAGATATGTAGTGGTAGTTACTGTCATCCTTACCTCCACCATCCCTCCCAGGGTACCTCCAGGAGCAAGTCAGGCTACAGAGGTGGCAGAAGAAAAGAAATGTTGAAGAATTCTGTCTCTTCTCTTATTATTTTACCTCATTATTTACTTCCACTCTTATAAAAGGTTGTGCAAAGCATGGTGGGATGCCTGATATTGAAGAAAGAGTGTTAGGAGTGGAAAGGAAAAGAGGAGGGGAAAAAAGTAGCATTAGAGGGAAGTCAGCTAAGCAATCTAGGCTCATGGTTTGAATTTATTGCTCTCACTTTTTTTTTTTTTCTGCCCAGAAATGGGATTCAGTGCTCCTGGGCCCCTGATCAAAATAAAAATTTTAAAAAGAAATGCAAAGGTATTTATTTTTTATAGGCTTTTAAGCACTGGTAGATTTAAAACACTGGAAATGGTAACACTCTTAACATCTTTAATGGCTACTTCTTTAAACAGGTGCCCAGGGAACAGCGCTTTTTTATACCATAAACATTTCTAGTAAAGGATTATTATAATGAGGCAAAGTCTCTTGTTTTCAGCTCCCAATTACCTTTCAGTCCAGTTGCTGTCATTAAACGATGCTTGCATTTAGTGTGCTGGAGGTTGGAGAAATTAGTGCATCACCATCCAGGCGTGCAAGGCCAGTGGTGTTTTGCATAACCATCGAGGAGCTGGTCCGCAGATTTTGCATCTGTCACTCACCCTCCAGGGCCTTAGTTTGGGATTCTACCCGAACAAAGGTCTCCTTACTGGTTTTAATCATTTTGAACCCCTGTTGTGGATTGTCTAGTCATCCACCATTACTTTTTTTTTCCCCCCCATGACACTTTTTTGTTATAAGCAGACTGCCTGGGACAATTCCAAATGTGTCAAAATAATAAGGGAAAGCCTACTTGATGCCACTGACAAAGCAGACACTTTGAACTTCCCTTGAGGGGAAGGTTGAAAGACCCAGCTTGTCTTACTCACTCACAGTCAAATGGAGAGATGGAGATCCTGGTCCTCTTGAGAGGTGGAAAGGGAAGGTCTTTGATCTCCTGCAGAACTGCTATGTCCAGGAGAGGGGACGAGGTGACATGAGAAGATGGAAAGCCATGGGTGAGCTGGGTGTGTGAGGCTACAGTGTTGGATCTGTGGGTCAGGTGGAACTACGGAGAAGCAAAACCAGGGCTGTGCTGAAAATATTTATCAAATGATGCAAAATAAGAGCTGCTCAGTAACTACTAGAGCAGTGCCCTGGGGTTCCTGTGTCATGTGTTACTGTATTGTGAGTTCACAGAGGAGGTCTGGGTAAACCAGTTGGCAACGGGACACAGAAGATGCTCCAGGCATAAGGAAATGTGGAAAAGAAATGACATGACCTTACTGCAGCTTGCAAGCAGAACACTTAACTCTGAACAAAACCCTTTGTGTTGCCCAAAATTTTACCGTGTAGGTAAAGAGCAGACAGGGTCTATGCCTTGTCTAGTGCCTGGCACATAGTACGTTCTTCATGAATATTTATTGAAAGAATTAACAAATGAACGTGCTACCAAAGGATGTATCAGAAAGCCTCCCTGTGTGCTAAGAGAATTAGTTTTCATGAGAACCTTCTTGTGTTTTGCTTGGTTTGGTGGTATTTTGTATTTTATATGATTTTCAAAACATGAAACAGTGCCGTGGACAGAAAAGAAAAACATCATCATTTCATAGAGGCAAGAGAATAATTTTTCATTTAAATAAGCCAGAGAGTGATTGAATCTCCTGTTATTTTCCCCTTTTGTAGTTTGTGTTGTAAAATAATTTATACAGGATGAAAATCTATAATCTTTACAAAGGCAGCAAGTTTGGTGTTATGAAGGGCATGCGTTAGATGGTTTGAAATATCTGTGATGAAGAATTAGAATAGAATGTACTTTTTTTCTGATGGGAAAACATGAATAGAAAATGATGGCAAGCACTTTTAACCACAGGCTCTACATCAGAATGAAGCATGCTGTTTGTGTTTTAAGGCCAGATGTCTCCTTGGGGCAGATCATGGAAGTGTCAGCTGACATGGAGAATCTAGCAGAAGCTGTCACAAAAGCTTTGCGCAGTGGTTAGTTCTGATGAGCTCACATAGGAGGAGCTACACTGTATGTTAAGTTTGGTGGAATATAAATTCCAGGGAGTTCATTTGACTTACCCTGTTGCTTGCTGCAGAGAATTTGGAGTGAGTTTCAACAGATGTGTACTAATGAAGCTAGTAAAGTGGATCGAGCAATTGAAAATCAGAAGCAAGGAGAAGAAGAGAATGCTAAAATAGTAGTACTAGCCCTAAGTATTAAAATTGACCATACGCCGTAAGTATTAAAATTGATTGATTTTACATGGAGCCTCGTGGCAACCATAGCAAAAGAGGAAATATGATAAGTCTCATAACTCATACTTGTGGAAAGAAGAGAGCATACAAGTGTCTCATAGGACGTATGCTGCTGCTGCTAAGTCACTTCAGTCGTGTCTGACTCTGTGCGACCCCAGCCCTCCAGGCTCTGTCTCTGGGATTCTCCAGGCAAGAATACTGGAGTGGGTTGCCCTTTCCTTCTCCAATGAGTGCATGCTAAGTAGCTTCAGTCGTGTCTGACTTTGCAACCCTATGGACTGTAGGTCACCAGGCTCCTCTGTCCGTGGGGTTCTCCAGGCAAGAATACTGGAGTGGTTGCCATGCCCTCCTGCAGGGGATCTTCCCCACCCAGGGATTGAACTCGCGTCTCTTACATCACCTGCATTGGCAGGCGGGTTCTTTACCACTAGCGCCACTTGGGAAGCCCTGTAGGAAGTATACCTTTTCTAAAAGATTTCTAAAAGTTTCTTACATTTTTATTTATTTTTGGCTGCATTGGGTTTTCCTTCTGTGCGTGGGCGTTGTGGTGACTTCTCTTGTTGCGGAGCGCAAGGCACAGGGGCTTAGCTGCCCTGAGGCATGTGGAATCTTCTGGACCAGGGATTGAATCTATATGTCTCCTGCATTGGCAGGTGGATTCTTACTCACTGGACTAACGGGGAAGTCCCTAAAAGACTGCAATTTTAACAGTTGTTATTTGGGAACTGATGAGTTAATTTTGATCATTCAGTTTGCTTCTTTCACTTTTTTTTTTTTTTTTAAACTCTTGAAGTTACTTCTTTGCCTCCTAGTTTCCACATTGTCAGTGATCTATTTATTTTTAGGGCCATTAAATGATACAAGGCAGGAGAAGGAGGTAAATTTAGAACAGTTAGCTTTGTAGCTGTTTTACAGTTCTGGTTAGAGTCATAGGTGAGGTGTCCTTTTGGCTAAGTTGGTGCTGTCTGTTGATTGAAATTTATTTTTTCTTCAAGCCCACAGAACAGAGAATTATTGTGACTTTATATAAAGCCCATCTAGCTTTCTACTAGTTGGTCATTGTTAAAAAGTTTAATTCATGTTTTCATTATATGCATTTAATGTATATCTAATAATAATCAGTAAAAAACTTCTGTTCACTTCATAGGATAAAGTTTGTACATGGATTTTATTTTTAATGACAGTATATTACAGCATTTTGTTTACTAATTCTGTAATTCAGTTCTGTACAGTTAAGTATTTTTTCTTATTGAATACTCTTCAACAAACATAGTACATATAGTTTATGTCACTCTTGAAGACAATTCAGGATATGGGTTTATTGGATCAAAAATATGCCCCCTTTTACCATTGCATTCCTTTCTGAAGCATCAGTGAACTTTCTTTCACGTCATCATCCACAAAGGAGATAAAAAGAGCTGTTGATGAGCTAGTTCTCTCCAGTTTATCCACAGCTTTTCATCTCATTTGTGACTCATTTCTGAATACTGGTTCTTCCATTATTTTTGTAAATCTCTGCAGCTAGAGTTCTGCAAATTTCTCGTAAGTAGCACTTGGTGATGTCAGTGACACCCTCCTTTTAAAATACTCATTTGCTATATTTTGAGTTCGGGGCATCTTGCCTGTTGAGGCAGAGACTGCTTGTTATACTTAGTGACTTCATGTTTTGCTCTTCTTATCAGAGCTCACAACTCTTAGTTGGGCACAAGCATCCAGGATAAAGACTACATTTTGTAGCCTCCCATGCAGCCAGAAGAGGCCAGGGAAGTAGTTCTGGCTGATGGGATGTGAGTAGAAGGGGTGTTCGGTACCCTGCAGGATGTTTTTGAAAAAATTGGTGGGTGCTCTTTGCCCTCTGTTTCTTATGTATCCCTTCTTCCATCCTTGAGCCTGAAACACAGTTACGATGACTGTAGACACCATATTGAATCGTGAGAACAAGGTCGACATTCAAAGAGTGTACGAAGGGTGACCTGGAAGATTGTGGGGTCTGTGAGGACTTTATGGACTGGAGCTAGCATGCTCAACTTTGTGCTGCCTGCCTCTGGACTTTCACAGACAAGAGAGACACATTTTTTATTTTGTTTAAGTTATTATCTGGAGTCTCTGTTACTCACAGCTGAATCTAACCCTAACTGATGACAGAAGTTCATATAAAAGATCCTGTGTTAACAATTTAAGTGTTGCAGACATTATTTGACATAAATATTTCATGGTTAAGCTAAAAGTTGAGACCAAAGTAAAAGCAGATTGGAAGGATCAAATGGTTTTCTCAATTATTTGCTTACTCTTTTCTATTAAAAAAAATCATCTTGATGGTAAGAGCTATGTTTCTTGAACTCCTCTTCTGTACTTAACCTCACTTAATTCCCTATGAGGAGGTACAGTTGTCAGGGGTCAGGGGAAAATGGAGAGTCACTGATGATGGGTTTAAGATTTTGTTTTGGGATGAAAATGTTCTGAAATTAGATTGTGTTGATGGTTGCACTATAATAAACATATTTCAGTACACTGAAATATGTACTTTACATGGGCAAACTTTACATATGTTTTATGTAAGTAGTATCCCAAGGAAGCTATTAAAAACTTTAGCAGCACTAACACAGCATTTTCCAAGCTGAAGGTGTTGTATCATAAAAGCAGTCTTCTTTTACCCTCCATAGCATAGAATGCTGTACTTTTTTGGAGAAGAAATTAGGGAGTTGGCATAAAAAATGCAAAGAAGAAAATTAAAATACCTTGTTTTCCAAGTTGTAAGAAAGAAAAGAAAATCTTGGCACTATTTATCCAATTCTTAAACTGTAGAATTTTGTTCTTTCACAAATGAGGACAGAGTTAATAAAACTGAACTTTGTGTTAGAGGACTTTACAAAATCTGAAAGATATTTTTGCTCTGTCTTTCCCTTGGTTTGTAAGTCTTTCGTTGTCAAATTTTGTACACCTACATGCATGGGCTTCCCTGGTGGCTCAGATGGTAAAGAACCTGGCTGCAGTTTGTGAGACCTGGGTTTGATCCCTGGGTTGGGAAGATCTCCTGGAGGAGGGCATGGCAACCCACTTCAGTATTCCTGTCTGGAGAATCTCCACGGGCAAAGGAGCCTGGTAGGCTACAGTCCATGGGGTCGCAGAGTCAGACGTGACTGAGCGACTAAGCACATCACTGTACGTGCACCCATATTGCTTTACGTCTGTCCTATAAGCACCAGAAACTTCCCAGCTAAAGCTATTTCCTTCTTGCCTAGGATTCTCTTCTCCCTCAGCTGGTGATTAGTCTCTGCCGTTCAACTGAACTTTGATAACCCGCAGTCTCTCTTCCCTCTAATAAGCCAGTCTCAGGCAACAGTAGGTGTGTTTAAGCCTAATTAAGAAAGATTTACCTGTTAATCTTCTGAACAGGTTTGACCTGTTCAATTAGTTTAAATCTGAGGTTGTCTGTGGATTTTGTTTATCCATACCATTCCTAGCTTTGTTTACCACATAAGCAAATATTGGTTGGACTGTCCGTTCATTCTCCCCAGGCTTTCGTGTCCCACCCCTACCCCAACCCACCCATCCCCACCCCCACCCA
>SJYA01000722.1:0-22842 GCA_006410615.1 Neotragus moschatus | reverse complement strand
ACCACGGACAGCTTTCAACTTCTCATGGTGCCTTGCACTGTGTAGGTGCTTGGTAGTCATTTGTGGAATGAATAGTTCTGAGTAGATAGAACTTTATGAAGTGAGCCACAGGACAGCAGTTCCTAGGCGGTAGTTTTTTTATTTAATGTCTGCTGAGAGAATGGTACACAACCAGCTGAGAGAAATGCATACTGCTCACTGTCTGATGGGTCATGACATAGGTTTACAAGCATGCTAACATGGCATTGAAGCGCATGAATTAAACCACAAGAATGAAAATAAAGTCTTGTGTTTCTTCCTGACAGTCTGCGCTTAAAATTTTCTGTCTAGAAGCTACCAGAAGCACTCTGAAATGTGAGCTCTGGATGTCTTTTTGCTTTTGCTTTTTTTTTTGGTTGATCAAAGCCATTATCCTGTCGGGGGGCTTGACCCAGAGGAAGGTAAATCCAATCCAGAGTCAAGCACAGACTGTTTTTTTTTTGTTTTTTTTTTAAGCGGAGGATAATTGCTTTACCATGTTGTGTTGGTTTCTGCATTCTACAGTCAAATCAGTNCTTTTTGCTTTTGCTTTTTTTTTTGGTTGATCAAAGCCATTATCCTGTCGGGGGGCTTGACCCAGAGGAAGGTAAATCCAATCCAGAGTCAAGCACAGACTGTTTTTTTTTTGTTTTTTTTTTAAGCGGAGGATAATTGCTTTACCATGTTGTGTTGGTTTCTGCATTCTACAGTCAAATCAGTCATGACTATATATATCCCCAAAAGAACCCAGTGTGGCTCAGACGGTACTGTGTCTGTCTACAATGCGGGAGACCTGGGTTCGATCCCTGGGTCGGGAAGATTCCCTGGAGAAGGAAATGGCAACCCACTCCAGTACTCTTGCCTAGAAAATCCCATGGATGGCGGAGCCTGGTGTCCATGCGGTCACAGAAGAGTCGGACACGACTTCACTTTCACTTTCCCCCAGTTGAGCCTCCCCCCACCCAGTTCATCCCACCCCTCTTAAGTCATCACAGAGTGCCAGGCTGGGCTCCCTTGGATGGCAGCTTCCTGCTAGCTGTCT
Source organism: Neotragus moschatus (assembly GCA_006410615.1). Classification (NCBI taxonomy): domain Eukaryota; kingdom Metazoa; phylum Chordata; class Mammalia; order Artiodactyla; family Bovidae; genus Neotragus; species Neotragus moschatus. The sequence goes on along the minus strand of SJYA01000722.1, from coordinate 21,782 downwards.
GTTTTACACATGGCAGTGTGTACATGTCAGTGTTACTTTCTCAGTCTCACCCTCTCCTTCCCCTTCTGTGTCCACCATCCCTTTTCTACCTCTGTGTCTCCATTCCTTCCCAGCATAGACTTTAAAGCAAATGTGTTTTGTATTATAACTTGATTTGAATCGGCCATTGAGAATGCAAATGATTCTTCTCAAGAAGAATCCTGTATATTTACACTTTTTGTTAGAACTAGGGTACGGACTCTTTACCATAACAGAAGACAAAATTTCCGTTTCACCAAGACGAGTTCTAGAGACTGAAGGCCTGAGGATGGGAGTGAACGTGATGGGTGGAAATGTCTTCGTCTTCTCAGTACTGGTGGCCAGTGGCAGAAGGACAGGAAGCTGCAGGCCTGGCCTCACTGATAATCAGGCTTCCCACTCACAGCTGTGGTGATCCAAGTCCTCTACTCTGGCCACACCCACCTTTTCAAGGAAAAACCTTGTTCCGGAAGTCTGGAGACCTGAGTTTGTGACTTGGCCCTACCGTCACTTGGTGTGGGCGAGGGCATCCTATCCCCTCGACAGCACTTTGGGTATTTAGGGGGACAGTTTCAGTTGTCCCAGTTATGGCTGTTACATTATTTATGAGTTAGATTTCATTTCAGGATAATGAAGTTAGCATTATATATGGAGATAATAATCACGAGGGTAGGAGGACCCTCCTGTCTTTGTTTCCGTGGTGCCTAATGCGAAATAAATGAATAGATAAGTTATACAACTTCTTCTGCTGTGTTTGTACATAAGTTATTATTGGCACTTGATGGCATTAAGTGATTAGCTCTTATCTCCAGCCAGAGGGTACATATGAAAAAACAAAAGCAAATCGGAGACTACATTGCTCATTTTGCTTTCTGTCTTCCCAGCCCAAGAAGCCTGTGGCTTTAGTGCCAGTTGTTGTGGGTAAACAATAGTTCTTGCTTCCGTATCTTTTTAGCATACTGGGGCCATCAGAAGCAGAGGGAAGGTTGCTGTGAGGACCCCTTTGAAGTAGATGAAATATGATTGATTATATTTCATCTTTTCTAATTATTTTGAGGATCAAATTTTGAAATGAAGTGAACTGAGTCATTGTTGTTGTTCATCTGTTAAGTTGTGTCCGACTTGGTGACCCCATGGACTGCAGCACGCCAGGCTACCTCTGTCCTCCACTGTTTCCCAGAGTTCATGTCCATTGAGTTGGTGATGCTGTCTAACCATCTCATCCTCTGTCGCCCCTTCTCTTTTTGCCTTCAGTCTTTCCCAGCATCAGAGTCCTTGAGTGTCTCTGCTGCTGCTGCTGCTAAGTTGCTTCAGTCGTGTCCAACTCTGTGTGACCCCATAGACAGCAGCCCACCAGGCTCCCCCGTCCCTGGGATTCTCCAGGCAAGAACACTGGAGTGGGTTGCCATTTCCTTCTCCAATGCATGATAGTGAAAAGTGAAAGTGAAGTCGCTCAGTCTTGTCCAACTCGTAGTGACCCCATGGACTGCAGCCCACCAGGCTCCTCCATCCATGCGATTTTCCAGGCAGGAGTACTGGAGTGGGGTGCCATTGCTTTCTCCAAGAGTGTCTCTGACTCAACTGCAAAGTAGAGATAATGCCAGCCTAGCATTGCCCTTGTAAGTATTAAGTAGGGTCACATACATAAACTTGGTAAAGCAAAATGTAACAATAATCTATCCACTATCAATTATTTATTTAAGCCTAATTTCCTGCCATTAAATCTGCTGTTAACTGGTTATAGCTGACGATGGTCCATCTTGGCACTCCAGACCTCACTGTGCTGTCTTTCTGAGCCCTTCCTTCTCTGTCTGTCCCAGTCTGCTCTCCCCTAGAAATTCCTCTCATCTAGCCTGACACAGGGGCCAGCAGGAAGTGCCTTCTCCTGTCAGTCTTCTGCTCGGTCATTTCCTTCTTGGAGTGGTTGGTTCTCTTTGCACACACGTGTGTCTTAGCGCTCTCTGGGGTGGAAGGCGTGGGCCGTGCACTGGAGGATAGTACTCAGTGGTGGCTCGTTGCTGTTCCACAGCCAGGACATGCTTGAGAATGAAGCAAGCCAGCAAACCTAACGCTTGCTTCCTTGAAGATGTATAACCACTCAAGCGACATAGCTGCAGAGTTCCTTTAGAACAGGAAAATGCCTTAGAGAATTACTCTTATAATAGATGCTTTCTATACCTTATATCCTTCATTTCTCATCATAATATTCAAAGGTAAGTATGGTTACCCACATTTTATAGGCTTGGAGTCTAAGACCAAGAGATTAAATAACTTGCCTAAGGTCACTCATCAAGAAGTGGCAGAAGGCCAGTTGGAATCTTTCTCTCTCTCTTCAAAACCCTTGTTCCACCATTTTATTCTGCTTCTTTAGGGAAATAAAATTACATCACCACTAGAAAATAACATTTGGCATAAGAAATCTCAAAGAGTCAATGTTAAGGTTTGGCTTTTTTTTTTTTTTTTAAAGCATGAAAGAGCAATCTTCTCCTGGATCGAGGCAGCTGAACCGTAGATACTGACCAAGGTGTGAGTTGCCCACCATAGAAGGCCACCTGTGTTTTGATGGGATTTCAAAGAAGGGGAGAAGGACTTCATCCTCAAATGTCATGAGAAAACCCAGAAACACACATAGAACGCAATAAGCAAGTTCGGATACGACGGTGGCAAGTGTACAGCCTCTGGGACCAGACTGTGAGTTTGAATCCCAGCTCTACAGTTCTTCCAGCTGCAGGACCTTGGCTAGTTTCCTTCTTTAAACTCTGTGTCTCAGTTTCTGCATTTGTAGGATGCANGTCTCTTGGACGTGGGGTGGCTCGTCTGGGCCGGGCTTAGTGAGCCGGCGGCTCGCCTTTAGGGTATTTTCATTGCCCTCCAGGCTCCTTTGTTAATGACATTTTCCAGGCAAGAGTACTGGAGTGGGTTGCCATTTCCTTCGTCAGCTTATGGTCATCAGTTAATAGATGTTTTTGTGAAGACGAGTCCAGTAGACATATACTTTGCTTTACATATTGATAGTTGGGAGAGATGCATTTATGAACATGTGGACTATTTGACAGATGACCAAATGAATAATGTGACATCCAGCAGAGTATGATTTTCTTTATACTTAAACCACAGTCAATGGAACTGTATTTTTCTTTGGAAAAGTCAGAATTCTTTTAACATAGCTTGCTTAAAGAGAGCTTCCTACTTTAAAGTATGCTGTCCGTCACAACAGGTGATTTTTTTTTTTCCCTCCAGAATAATCCCAATGTTACACTTCTAAACTGAAAACGACTTGAAGCCAGTGAGTAGAACTTCAGCCCTGCTGCTTACTGGTGATGAGTCTGCTTTAACCTGAGTGGCCCTTCTAAATATTTGCCAGCAGGTGGTGACAGTGCAGTCTGTGCAGTTTGATTCCTTTTATTTATTTATTATTTAGAAAACACATACTGCCTGTTCATTACAGGAAAAATTAGAAAGCACATTGGAGAGGGGTGGGCAGGAGTCTCAGGGTCCCACCATCTATAGGTAATCACTGCTGCAGTTCCGGCACATGACAGCCTCAGTTGCACAGTGACCAAAGCCAGTTCAGTAGTTCACAGTTAACAAGGTCATGCTTGGTAGGTATCAGTAGCCTCCGATGATTACAGATCCCTGGAGGCGAGGACCATGGCGAGGCCCGTGGCAAAGACCATTGCCACAGCTTCCCGAAGAGGTAGAAGGGTAAATCGAACACCGTTCTCTGGACCAAATCCCGTTACAGGGACAAACGTGCATCACCAGATGGGCACACAGCCACACTGGGAACTGCTGGTGAGCCCCTGGCTCCTGGCCTTCCAGGCCCTAGGTGGAGCACCTTGAATGGAAGCACGTGGGGTGAGCAGCTGTGGGATTCAGCCGGCCTCACGGGCTGCTCACACCACAGAAGCCACCTCCACACGAGCTGGAGGGCCAGAGGCAGCTGGGCTGGCCTGATTTCACACCTGGATAGTGGCGGAGTTGCCTGTATAACATTTCAGGCTGAGCCATATATTTGCAGCACCTGTCTTTTTATCAGTAACAATCATTTCCAATATCCATTATGGTTATTAACAAATGCTCTGATATTGATCAGAAAATAAATGTAATTGAAGCCTTATAATAGGCATGTCAACATGTGATTTGTTGTTCTGTTCATTACTCGGTCATGTCCGACTCTTTGCGACCCCATGGACTGTAGCCTGCTGGGCTCCTCTGTCCATGGGATTTCCCAGGCAAGAATACTGGAGTGGGTTGCTATTTCCTTCTCCAGGAGATCTTTCTGACCCAGGATCAAACCTGTGTCTCCTGCATGGGCAGGCAGATTCTTTACCACTGAGCCATCCGGGAAGCCCCAACATATAATTAAGTCTTTAAGATGCTAAATAATGGCTTACTTGTAGGATATAAATTAAAACTCACACATCTATATATCACACTGTTTATGTTAGCATATTTTNTCCAGGAGATCTTTCTGACCCAGGATCAAACCTGTGTCTCCTGCATGGGCAGGCAGATTCTTTACCACTGAGCCATCCGGGAAGCCCCAACATATAATTAAGTCTTTAAGATGCTAAATAATGGCTTACTTGTAGGATATAAATTAAAACTCACACATCTATATATCACACTGTTTATGTTAGCATATTTTGAAGAGAATTATACTTTTTCAATTTATAGGTCAGGATGTGTGTGTGTATAAATTGCTTAACACTTTTCAATTTATATTCTGTGTATATGTGTCTGTATTGCTTAAGAAAAGTAAAATTTCATGCTATATATGGTATTATAACCTGCCTCTGTCATTAATAGCATGTTATGAATGTATTTATGAGTCCGTATGCCTCTACATTATAACTGTTAATGACTGTATAGTATTCCATTTTATAACATAAGTCACAGCTCACTACTAATGGGAATTTGTGATTTTTACAACTTTTTACTATTATAGGTTATCACTACGAAGATTATCTTTGTGCATCTTTTTTGTATACTTGTTTATATTATTAGAATATGTCCCTAGAAATGAAATAGCTGAATCATAGCATATGCACATTCAAAGATGTTTCGAGCAAAATTTTAAGTGGTGGCTCAGAGGTTAAAGCATCTGCCTATGATGCGGGAGACCTGGGTTCAATCCCTGGGTCGGGAAGATCTCCTAGAGAAGGAAATGGCACCCCACTCCAGTACTCTTGCCTGGAGAATCCCATGGACAGAGGAGCCTGGTGGGCTACAGTCAACGGGGTCGCAAAGAGTCGGACACGACTGAGCGACTTCACAACACAACAGCAAATACTCTCACGAGGCCCAGCTTTCTTTTTAAATAATTTTATGTCTGTCTGTATTTTTTTGTTCTGTGGGGGCTGCACTCCACGTGCAGTGCTCCGGCTCCTCACTGAGGCAGCATCTCTGGTTGCAGAGTAGAGACTCTAGGGCACAGGCTCAGTAGTTGCGGCGCGCAGTCTTAGTTGCTCCGAGGCGGGTGGGGTCTTCCCGAATCAGGGATCAAACCTGTGTCTCCTGCACTGGCAGGCAGATTCTTTACCACTGAGCCACCAGGACAGCCCAGCACCAGCTTTCTTAAATACTCTCCCACACTGGAAGAATGTTTTTAAAAAATTTGCCCATCTGATAGGTTAAAAATGGTTACTCGTTAGTCTTGTTAGCAATGTTGGACTTTAAAAACTGTTCACTATTTCATTTTTCCCTTTTCTTATTGTTCCAAATACGGGCAGTGTAGGATGATCAACCGTCATATATTTACTCTCCCTATCAATTGCCAGATGCCTTAAAATTACTTATTTTTTGGATTGGGAAACACAGTCAACTTAAAGCATTTTAAACCATCACCTTTTCATAATTGAAGCCCCTGTTTAAAAGTGGGGCAGGGTTTCAACTGTGCTAGTTGTGGTACTTCCCCCAGGATCCCTTGGGCATTGTTTTAGACCCTCCTTTAGGAAGGGAGAAAGAGACCTTTTAGCTGCCAAGCTATTCACAAATGCTGGTGAGATGCTTATTAGGTCATCAACATTGAACCTGCCAAAGTAATATCCATATAAAACAATGTGGAATGAGAACTCAGGGTTATTGAATTAATTTGATGGATGTGGACAGCCCAAGAGACCATTTAACCACCAGAGGGATACTTTCTCAGCAGAATTCACCAGTTTTCTTGTCTCCAGTTGATTAAATTAACCAGGAAATGGCTATAGCTTCAGTTCATTTGCTGATGTGTTTTAAGGAAATATGCTACAAGGGAGTAATATTCCCCCACCTCTACTCCATCAGTGTTTTAGAATTCAACCTATGGATCCTGGATCAAGCTCACAGTTCTGAGAAGGCTGTTTCCGTGTGGTTTAGACATGAAAAGAAGACTGGCTTCCAAGTGTAGGTCACTCTACCCACAGCCATGAGGCACCTTCTCCCTCCATCTTCACCTGTTGCCTGATGTTCACAGTTGCTTTGAAAAGCATTGGATCTCTAAATTAAGGATTTGTATTCAGTGAAAAAGTGTTGGTTGCTCAGTTGTGTTTGACTCTTTGCGACCTCATAGTCTGTAGCCTGCCGTACTCCTTTGTCCATGGAATTCTCCAGGCAAGAATACTGGAGTGGATTGCCATTTCCTTCTTGGGATCTTCCTAACCCAGGGATTGAACTCGGGTCTACTGCATTGCAGGCAGCTTCTTTACCATCTGAGCCACCAGGGAAGTTAGGACCTAAAATTAAAATACGTTGAAAAGTAAGAATGACTATAAGTTCACACTGAAGTATAAGCCACTTACCTTAGATCTTTCTGAGAGAAGGATTGGGCTCCCAAAAGGGAATGAGGTAAATGAATCTCCACCAGGGAGAAAGAGAGAGAGGCTGGGGTTTGGTCTGAAACTCATCTTGGACCAACTACAGGTTTGCTTTCAAAGCCCTTTCCATTGTGTCACTGGTATTTGTAATGGAACAATTTGTGAGTAAATTGGCATTTTGATTTAAATTGTTCTGTTGCTTAAAACAGCTTTCTCTCTCCGTCTGCTTTCCCTCTAAGCAAACAAAGTTATAGTAGGGATTTAGTGAAAATTTAGTTTTTAATCTGTTTAGTAGATACCCTCCTTTAAAAAGAGGTGTTAAAAAAGTAAATAAAAAGATGTGTTGACACCTCTGCTCTTCAGATGTTTCCTGCTTTTCCCTCTTGAAGATCCCTGGTCCACTTTTCTCTGTGCCGTTATCGTCTGTTTGAAGACTATTCTTCGGTTCTTCTGCTCTTGGGCTGTTTGCTTGTTCCATACTCTCTGTCCTCACTCTCCAAGGAGAGCCGTCACTTCTGGCTCTTCTGTGAGTCTCCCTGGATCCCGTCACCTGCACCCAGGTGCCTCCTGTTGTCAAATAGCGGTCATCTATTTCTGAGTGCGTGCACGTGTGCTCAGGTGCTAAGTCGTGTCCGGCTCTTTGAGGCCCCATGGACTACAGGCGCCCACGAGGCTCCTCTGTGCATGGGATTCTCCAGGCGAAAGTACTGGAATGGGTTGCCATGCCCTCCTCCAGGGGATCTTCCTGATCCAGGGATTGAACTTACATCTCCTGCATTGGCAGACGGATTCTTTACCACTGAGCTGCCAGGGAAGCCTGTTTCTGAATACACACTCTCTAAAATCTCTCTCTCTTTTTTTTTTTTGTACTCATAACTGTCCAATTAGTAAACTTTAAAAAAAATTTTTTTAAATACTAAAGAAATGCGTTGTCATAAAAATGTAAATATAGAGAAGGTGAGGGAATGAGATTCCCTCTCCTCACCCCTCTCCCTCCCCTACCAGCTCTCATAGGCCTAATATGGCTTGTTGTGTATCTTTTCTGACTTTTCCTATTCATATACAAATGAAGTATGTATAAAATTATTTATACAAAAATAAGATCACGCTATTCTGTAACTTGCCTTTTAAAACTTAATATGCTATTTGTAAGTTTTATATTTTCATGGTTATGTTCTGGTGTCCTTCCTACTTTGTTTCAAGAATCCCCTCTTGATGGACACCTAAGTTATTTCCAGTGTCGTCTTATTATATACAGTGATGCAGTAAACATCTTTTTACACAGACCTTTGTGTATGTTTCCTGGCATTCATCTCAGTCGAAGAGGAACATCTGAGTGGAGGGGTCCACACATTTTATTTTTTAAAAATATTTGTTTTATTTGGCTCTGCCAGTTCTTAGTTGTGGCAAGTGGGATCTTCAGTCTTTGTTGTGGCGTGTGGGATCGAGTTCCCTGACCAGGAGTTGAACCCAGGCCCCCTGCATGGGGAGCAGAGAGTCTTAGCCACTGGACTACCAGGGAAGTTCCTGCACATTTTAAAAACTGACAGATGTTCCCAGATTGCTCTCTAAAAGGGCTGTACTTACACCAGTTTACACTATCACTGGCAAACTATCACTCAGTTCTTGTCTCACCTTAGGTACCACTTTCTTGGGGAGCCTGACTTGTCACTTTTACCTCCAGGTGGTGTGAGGTGCCCTCCTTTCTTCTCCTGGGTCCCATCAAAGTTCTGGTTCTTTGCTGAATTTTGGCACTCGACCCTGTATTTGAATGTTAGATAATCAATCATAACGTTCCATCATTGAGCTCTTTATTTTTCCTGTAAAGTTCTTATTTCCCCTAATTTCTAAAGTCACCCACGTGCACTATGTAAAATCCCAACATTATGGAAATATCTTACATTAAGGAAAGACAAAAAGATCTTTGTCTGTTTTAGATAGTCCATTTATAAACCTGTGATTCTCATTAGCGCTTAGAGCATGTACCATAATGACTGATTCATGCAACTGTCTCACTTGCAAGCCTGAATTCTTTGAGGGGAAGGGGCCTTATCTTTTCATTTTTGTGCCCTAGCACTTAATGTGGTACAAAGTGCATCTCAGTAAATGTTTGGCACCTGAAAGGATTGCTTGAGGGGAGGGTGTAAGATAAGCCTCAGAAAACATACCAAGTTACTTAGGTGTGTGTGTTTGCTTCAGTTCAGTCGCTCAGTTGTGTCTGACTCCTTGTGACCCCATGGACTGCAGCACTCCATGCCTCCCTGTCCATCGCAAACTCCCAGAGTTTACTCAAGATTATGTCCACNGGGGAGGGTGTAAGATAAGCCTCAGAAAACATACCAAGTTACTTAGGTGTGTGTGTTTGCTTCAGTTCAGTCGCTCAGTTGTGTCTGACTCCTTGTGACCCCATGGACTGCAGCACTCCATGCCTCCCTGTCCATCGCAAACTCCCAGAGTTTACTCAAGATTATGTCCACTGAGTCAGTGATGCCATCCAACCATCTCATCCTCTGTTGTCTCCTTCTCCTCCTGCCTTCAATCTTTCCCGACATTGGGATCTTTTCAGATGAGTCAGTTCTTCGCATCAGGTGGCCAAAGTATGGGAGTTTCAGCTTCAGCATCAGTCCTTCCAATGACTATTCATGACTGATTACCTTTAGGATGGACTGGTTTTTTGCTTAGCCTTCTTTAAAAAGCGTGGCTTTGAATGGATTCCTCCCATAGAACTAGGCCCTTAACAGAATCTTTAATTCTGATGCAACTCACCCTTTTCTAGAAGATTTGGTTTCATACCCCTTAGGACCTATTGAGTTCTTTAACAAAGCAAATGCAGTAGCCTGGGAAGCAGTTATTAGTGGAGGGAGATTGGTTTACCAATGTGATTTGTTGCTATGTGTGTTTATTAGCCACTGGCTCTGTGCTTGTGAAGTCAGTATTCCCTACACTCTGCTGAGCCAGGCAGTCTGGTGAAATAAGAAGTGAGGCCAGGCCTTGTTCAAGTTCCAGAATCTAATTGCAACCACAATAATAGCTACCATATATTGAATGTTTTCCATGTCATTTCATCCTCATAAAAACCCTATGAGGAAAGTATTGTTTCCTCCAAGTTCCAGATGATATTCAGCCTCGGGGATGTAAACTTTCCAAGGTCATACAGCTCTTAAGTGGCGGTGTGTGATTTTGAATCTGAGTCTTTTTGTTAAAAAACCATCTTTACTCCTTTTTTCGGAGGGAGAGGGTCCTCTTTCCTTGTCCCCAGGTGCGCAAAATGATCTTTCTGCTGTGAAACAGGAAAAGCAGATCATTTTGATAGAAAAGCTTGGAGTCTTTTTGTTCATTGAAAACACTCTGAATCCCTGAGAAAACACCTCATCTTTAACTTTGCTTTTTTTAAAAATACTCCTCTTCTAAAATCATGGACCCTTGGAGATGAAAGGAATCAAGTCCTCAGCTCTCACACTTTTGGGAGAGGAGTAGGCAATGGTTGACTTGTTACCCATCCTTACTCATGGTAGAAAATCTTCCCAACTTTGCTGTGTGCATGAAAAGCCTGGTGTTGCTTTGGATTTATCTGGGTGCAGAGGTAGAGTTTCACAGAATTAATCATCAGAGGTAAACTCTAAACTCGGGCTGGAACATAAGGGTAGGCTTGTCCACGGACCCTATGAGGACACGCAAATTGCCTCAAAGGCACGTTCTTTCAGTCTAAATGAGATCTTGCAGATGTCTTTTTGATTGCATCCATCTCATCCCAAATGGTCCAGCATTTCTTTGATTTTTACTGATGTGTGGAAAAGGAGATATATGTCCAGAATCAGTTATCTAAAATTTTAAAGGAAATTCTTTGCTTATTACGTCTTACATTGCATCAGAACCCAGTGAGGCTGGGGTTGCACTCTGCGATCAGACATGTGGATATATCTGTGATATGACTTACAGCTAGAAGGGAAGACTATAAATATGTGTCACTTGGGGTCAGATTTTTGTTACCAAGTGATTGATTTACACACATGTAGAAAAAAGCTTCCATGCTTCAGAACTTTCTGGGTCTCAGAATTAAAGGTAGAAATGTGTGGGCCTAAAAATGTGTCCTCCCTCTTTGCTCTGATAGAAGTTGAAGTTACAGGGCACCAACATAATATCTGATAGAAAACGTTGTTGTTCAGGTCTTTAGTCACTAAGTTGTGTCCGACTCTTTGTGACCCATGGACTGCAGCACGCCAGGCTTCCCTGTCCCTCACTATGTACCAGAGGAGGGGATGGCAAGCCACTCCAGTATTCTCGCCGTGAGAGCCCCAGGCCCTTTGTTAAAAGCAAAGCAAACCTTGGTTCAAGGAGGCGTCTGCCTTTCTGACCTTTAGGGGGCTGCTTGGCACCTTTCTTGTGTGTGTGTCCGTTTCCTTTCTCTGTGTGTGTGCTTAGTCCCACACATGACAGGTCTCAGGGGTACGGAATTCCCTTAGGCTGCTCCCCCTGACCCCCACTTCAACCAGTTCCTCAGCCACATTCCCTTTCTGTCTCCCGAGGGAACCTGAGCAGCCGGTCTCCACCTTTGTCTTTGTGAGGACCATCACACCTCGCACTGCTCAGCAGGCGGCTTTTCTCGAAGCCACATACTCCGTAAGCCTTTGTTCCTTGGTTCGGGGAGCCTTCACCATGGCAACCAATTTGGCTCATCTCAGTCCATTCCCAGGTGGTCTCTGAGGCTTTGCCCACGCAGTGCCACACTGAAAAATGCAGCCTGGCCCACGAGATTACTTTCATGTTTTAATTGCTTATTTGGGCTTGTGGCACAGGCCCAGGGATTTTTCTGCAGAGGGATGGGTTTCACCATGCCTGGTGGCCAGGCTGCTGTCTCTCACCCTTCTCGGTGTGAGCCACACGCACTTCTTACACCCATGGTGATGCCTCGCAGTTTCTAAAGCCTTTCTGAGATTAGAAGAGACCAAAGCCAGATGGTTCGACACACTCTTGTTTCTGCTCCCGCTCTGGTTCCTTGTGGCCGCTTACATTCTGTTTAGCAAATGCTTTTCCAGTTTGTGGGCTCCATCAAGCCATAAGTGTCTCCAGAAACTATTTATACCCTGAAGTGTCTGTCTGTTGCTGCTAGTGGCTGGAGTTTGACAGCTGGTACCATCAGCTTCTCCCGGCACCTGATTTATCAGAGTGCAGTATTCAGGCCAGGTGGCTCTTGGGCCAAAACTCTCCTGTCATCCAATAACTTAAATTGCCAAGGCAGCAATGTCTGGTGAGACCTCAGGATTTACAACCTGTTCCCAGGCTCTCGAATTCTTGCTGACACAGGTTTTATTCTCATAACCACCCAGAACTGCGAAGTGTGTAAATCTGTGAACTTTTCTCCAGAATTCATTTCTCTGCCTTGAACAAGGGCTCAGCCCACGGAACATGGGCTTAAGGGAACCCATGAACTTGTGGACATTGTGGGCACTGTTTACTATGGACATGAGTGTGGGCATTTGTTGAAGAGAGGCTTACATATGTTCTTTGCATCCTATTCTAATACAGTGTGTCCTCCGGAAAATGAGTGAGTCTTCTGAGCCTCTGAGAAATGAGAATAATAAGAAGTCTTACCCCATTCATTTGCATGAAGAGACAATGACAAAATGTATATAAACTGCCTGGTACGGTGCCCATAAGCATCCAGTCAGTGGTGTTGTTTCGTCTCTGAGTCATGTCCAACTCTTTTGCAACTCATGAACTGTAGCCCACCAGACTCCTCTGTGTGTGGTTTCCTGGGCAAGAATGGGTTGTCATTTCCTCTTCAGGGTATCTTCCCAACCCAGGGATTGAATCTACGTCTTCTGCATTGGCAGGTGGATTCTTTAACACTGAGCCACCCGGGGAGCCCTTCAGTAAATGTTGGCGATCGCTATTCATCTGTGATCCTCAAAACATTAAAACTATGTGGCTGCTTTTTATCTGTTGGAATTAAGTACAGATGTATAATCAGTAATGCTTATCAGCATTCTTATAGCCCTTCCTGCTGTACCAAGAATCTTTGCAATACCGCCTCATGGGATTTTCACAACATCCTTGTGAATGGTGGGAGAGACTGCGTAATTATCCCCTCCCACAGATGAGGAAACTGAGGCTCAAGGGAGAGCAGACCACTTGGCTAATCGGGCTCAGAAAAATGACTTCTGCTCGGTTCTAGCGATCAAACAGACTGTTGTTAGACAAATGGTTACAATACAGAGTGTGATGAGTACCTTGACCCTTGAAGTCCAGAAAGTTAAGGTCATCAAGAAGGTCAGGGAGGGCTCCTGGATAAGTGACTTTTAATCTGAGCCCTTACACAGAGGTGGGAGTAGGCCAGGTGGAGAGTGGGCTGCAGAGTGTTGTCTGTAGAGGTGGAAGCACAAGCTAGTTCCTGGAGCCAGGGGTACCTCTGGGGATGGGCGCTCTGTGGCAGAAGGGGATGGAGATGAGGCGAAAGAGCAGTTTTTGCGCCCCGCCTTTTGGCTTAGCTGGTGAAGAATCTGCCTGCTATGCTGGAGACCTGGGTTCGATCCCTGGGTTGGGAAAATCCCCTGGAGAAGGAAACAGCTACCCACTCCAGTATTCTGGCCTGGAGAATTCCATGGACTGTATTGCCTGGTTCCTTCTAAGTTTTTCACAGGCATCAAAGGCATTTGCTGAGTTTGCTTTTAAGCAGTTGCTTGGGAGTTTTCCCTCTCGTCCAGGTCAGTGAGAAAAAAGTCAGCGTGATGCTGTGAGCATGTACATCCTCAAGCAGCCCTTACCCACTGGTACTCTATACAGTCTGCATTTCTGAGGTTCTCTCCCTTCCAAAGGCAGCTTCAGGGCACAGGCACAGCTAAAAATGGTGTTCAGATTTGATACATGGTGTCTGCTTTAAAGTACTCCCAACACACTTAATGAGGGGAGAATATGAAATAAGGGTGAGGGGCATATGGGTTCTTTATACTGTTCCCTTCACCTGTTTGTGCTTGTGTTTGCTTGTTTCTTCAGCTGCACGGGGTCTTTGTCGTGGCGTTGCAGCTTGCAGGGCTTCTCTCTAGCTGTGCTGAGTAGGTTCCTCTTGGTGTGGAGCGTGGACTCTAGAGCTCACAAGCATCCGTAGTTGCATTGGGCAGGCTTAGGTGCCCTATGACATGTGGGATCTTTGCTCCCCGACCAGGGATTGAACACCCATACTCTGCATTGGAAGGCAGATTCTTAATCACTGGACCATCAGGGAAAGTCCCTTGGTTGTTTGTTTTTGTTTTTCAAAAAAAAAAAAAAAACGAATTTAAGTAGCACTTAAAAGACTGGTCACAGAATACTTACCGGAAACAAAAATGAAAAGCCCTAGTGACAGTTCACCCTCTGATGCCCGTGGGGACAGCCAGCCGCAGATGCCATGGCCCTCTTTGGATCCTAGAGTGAATGGGAGCTGATGAAGCAGGGGAAGCAGAGGTGCCTTTGCATGGACCTCGTTAGAATATATAACACGAAAAGGATAATCATGTGCATTTTAGAAAACCAGAAAGAAGTACTCCAAAATTCTACTCCTGCATGATTCATTTTATTGTTTTATATTTTCAGAATTAAACGAAGTCCCTTTAAGTCTCCGTCATCCCTTAAGAACCCTGAAGCTCTGATGATGGGATTACATGAAAGTGAAACGAGTAAGTGATGAGGAGCTGGGGCCAAGTCCCACATCCAGTTAGGGGCGGAGCTTGGGCAGGTGCCAGGTGTGGCATGCACGTGGCGTTACACTAAAAATAAAACAAAACAAAAACATCGCTTTAGTTCTGGACCCTTTTCAAAATGAGCATGGTCTTTTCTAACCGGCCACATCCCAGGTTCCTCATCTCCCTTCTGTGTTGTGCTTGGCGTGCTCTGACGGACAGCTGTCTTCCCACATTCAAACTGCTGACACCTAAGGAGCACATATTCCCAGCATGGTCATCAGTGAGTCGCTTGTCAGTCAGTATTGAGCATGTATGTATTGTCAGACACTGTGTTGGGCACCAGGAATGTAATGGTGAACAAGACACAGTCCTTGACTTGAAAAGTTTACACAGGCTGCAGAGGCAAGCAAACAAACAAACAAACAAGCAGTTACAACCCACAGGTCCCTGCCTTGATGAGGACAGGAGGCTTGGGAACATGGCCCTGTGGGGGCGCGGAGCACTGACCTGGCTTTGGGGATGTGGATTGGGGGTGGAGGGCGGGGATTGTTCCAGGGAAGTTTCCATCANCAGGCTGCAGAGGCAAGCAAACAAACAAACAAACAAGCAGTTACAACCCACAGGTCCCTGCCTTGATGAGGACAGGAGGCTTGGGAACATGGCCCTGTGGGGGCGCGGAGCACTGACCTGGCTTTGGGGATGTGGATTGGGGGTGGAGGGCGGGGATTGTTCCAGGGAAGTTTCCATCAGGAAGTTGTTCCAAGCAAGCATCTGAAAAAGCTATTAACTAGGAAGAAGAGTGCAAAAAGGTGAGGGAAAGCTTTCCAGGCAGAGGAAATAATTCCAACCTTTCCCAGAGCATGGCTAAGGGCTGCAGGATATTAATATTGGATTTACTCTCACCACTTGTATTTGCGAAGAAAGTGTAACTTATTTTTCTAGAGTGAACTCAGGCTTCATTTGAGCTCCTTGGGTAGCAGAGGAAAACCAAATCTTATTCTAATCCAATAGCTTCGTCTCCTCCAATGACTAAAATCGGCTGTCTAGGTAATTTGGTTTTGTCTGGAGGTCTCTGTCTTTCAGAGCCCTATCCCCACTCCAGCTCCTCCTTAAAACGGCCCCTGAAGAGATCAGGAAGCGTGGTTTGTATGGCTGGTAGTGAGTCTTTGCGTCCCTGTTTGTGCCCAGCTGGGACTGTTCCCTGGAGGGTAGCGGCTGAAATGCCTCTGGTGCCACCCGACTTCTCAGAGTGGCTTGTTGGGAGCAACCAGCCAGGGCTGTAGCGCTGGTCATTCACCACTAGCCTCCAAATCCCTGTTGCTGCCAGTCCATCAGCTCACAAATACAAAAGGTGGAAAAAAGCATAATGATACATTTTAACATTATTCCTATTTATTATCTTTGTGCACCCAACATTTGGCTAAGTTTCTGGCTATTGAAGTTTGGTGCCTCAATTAATATATATTAGCTCCCTGTCCTCTTCCTTCTGGTCCAGTTTGTCCCCTCCTCCCTTGAAGAGAGGACAGGCGGGAAGAAGATCCTTATGGACTCAAAAGTGGCATTTGGGAAGTAAGACCTTTGGTACTCAAACAGTATGGGATTTTAAGAATAAAGTGGAAGAAACCTGTCCACATCCTCTAAACTTATTGAAATCCTGTGCATTGTCAGTAAAGGCCAACAATAAGTTGGTATTAAATTGGTATTTGTCAAGTGCATTGCAGTAATCTCCACAGAAGAGTGCCTGACTCATTGTACACACGCAGTGAATTGTTGCTTCTGTTAGCTCTCATTTTGTTTAATCTCTGCACTGTCCCTCCTTGGTAGATGAAGGTATGATCCTTTCACAGAGGAGGAAACTGAGGCTCAGGTAAATCAAGTTGCCCTAAGGCACTGTGTCATAGGTGGGAGGCAGCTTGTGAATCTAGGTCTTCCTGCTTCAGCTCCTTCTTCAGTCGCCTTGGTCCCTCCTCCGTGTCTGTCTCCCAGCCACTCTGGTTCACTTACAGAGTCTTAAGGTGAGACAGGATTTCCATCTTTCAACCAGCCCAAAGGGAAATTGTTAAATTCTAAGACATAATCTTCCTTAAGGCTTAAGCACAACGGAGCCACATGGGAGCAAACTAATTAGCTTTTGATTTAAACGATTGTCTTCAGATTTTAGTGTTAGATCCTCTGTATGCACAGACAAACACCTGATAAATTATTTTAGTTGGTATCGATGAGAATGGAATGAATGAGCCTCATTATCTTNGATCACACCATCCTGATTCTCTGGGTCATGAAGATCTTTTTTGTACAGTTCTTCTGTGTATTCTTGCCACCTTTTCTTAATATCTTCTGCTTCTGTTAGCTCTCTACCATTTCTGTCCTTTATTGAGCCTTCCTCAGTGATCAGTGCAAATAAATAGAGGAAAATAATAGAATGGGAAAGACTAGAGATTTCTTCAAGAAAATTAGAGACACCAAGGGAGCATTTCATTGAGTCCTTGGCAGTCTGCAAATAGGTCATTAGGAGCTTCCCTTGTAGCTTAGTCGGTAAAGAATCTGCCTGCAATGCAGGAGACCCAGGTTCAGTTCCTGTGTCTGGAAGATCCCATGGAAAAGGAAATGGCAACCATTCCAATATTCTTGCCTAGAGAACCCAACGGACAGAGAATCCTGGCAGGCTACAGTCCATGGGGTTGCAAACAGCCAGACACGACTTATTGACTAAACCACCACCAAATAGTTCATTAGTGTTGACCATGACTATGCAGAAAACAAAATCAAGCGNACCATTCCAATATTCTTGCCTAGAGAACCCAACGGACAGAGAATCCTGGCAGGCTACAGTCCATGGGGTTGCAAACAGCCAGACACGACTTATAGACTAAACCACCACCAAATAGTTCATTAGTGTTGACCATGACTATGCAGAAAACAAAATCAAGCGAACCTTTTGACCTGAATATGGAAAGCAAGACCTTTCTCCGGACGTTCAGTAGAAAAACAGCCCACCCAGAAGCCAGGGACTCTGGCAGAATGAGGACTAATCATTTAGCACTTTTCTTCTGTGACTCTACTGTGTTCCCTACCCAGGTGGACTCCAAAGAAGTGTGCAGATTATAATTCATGCTGGCAATGGCTGTGACCTCTCTGAGCAAGTCTCCCTCCTGAGCAGGGAGCATCCAACCATGGAAAGACACACCCCGGCCTAAGGTTAAATCCTTGTTGTCCCTGCCCTACTAAATTGGCCATTTCCTGTTCTGATTGTTAATCTTTAGTGAAGTGCCAAATCACCCACCTTTGGGCCCAAGCAAGGGAGACCAGCTGATATGTGGAGTGTGTGTTGGGGTAATAGTCCTCCAGCAGTCCAGATTTTGAAGGGGCCTCCATGGAGTGTTTGAGAGGGTCAGCTGAGCCTGGCAGTTTGGGGAACGTGGGCCACTTATGACCCCTTAAAGCCGAGGCTTGACTGAATCATTTAATTTTCCTGAACCCCAGCTTCATCAGCCTCCAAAGCCAGACCTATAGTCCTGCCCCGCCCACCTCAGGAGGAGGAAGTGGTATTGGTAAATGTTTGCGGTTTAAAGCACAATTAAAGTTAAGTTGTTTCTTAAAGGTCAAATGCTGTTTACTGAGGTACCTAGAGGAATAGAGCTGATGGAGACAGGAGGTGGTGTGGCGGTTACAGGTGGGTGAGAGGAGCGGCAATGGGACTTAAGTGTTTAATGGGCACAGAGGTTCAGTTTGGGAAGAGGAAAAGTTTTGGGAATTGATAGTGGTGACGTTTGCACAGCAATATACATGTACTTCCTGCCGCTGAACTGGACACTCAAATAGCTAATTGTATATTCTATACATTTTACCACACTAAAAAAAAAAAAGAAAGAAAACTTAAGTTGTCTTAATGTTCCTACACCGACATTCATCCAAGCCAGCCTCGAGGAGCAGCCTCCCTGCTACCAGACCCAGGCTCCCTTCTCAGACTTCCATGCCGCCCGCCTCCTCCAGGTGCACTGGTTGAGCAGAGGTTACTGGAGATACTCAGGTCTGTCCTCAACCCCAACTTGTGCCAGGCTCTGCTCCAGGCCCCTGGTGGACGGAGGTAAAGGGATGAATGCCTCCAGCCTGGAGAGGGATGCAGACTGCACCCGAGCTGACTTCCGAGACAGCCGGGAGGGGCTGAGATGGGCTGGGCTGGCCAGGCCGCTGCGGGAGGGCAGCAAGGCTTTACAGGGTCCTAAAGGATGTGCCAGCGCCAGAGTTAACCAGACCAGGAGACGGGCAGGAGCATGGCCATCCCCTGCATTTGCCCGAATACTCCATTTATTTCCTGCTTCTCCCCATTTGCTGGTGCTCCTCCTTCAGCTAGAGCGCACTCTTTCCCTTCTTTCCCCCTGAAAAGCCTCCTCATGTTTCAAGTGCCAGCCCAGATGCCACTTCCCTTCTGGAAGTATTCCCTAAACCCAGCCCCAGTTCATCTCCCCTCCTCTGGAACTGGCATGGCGGCCTCTTCCGTCTCTATCAGACGTGTATTTCACTCTGTCAGGCGATACAGCCATTTGTATTTCTGCGTCTCTCATTGGATACAGACTGTGATTATTCCAAGGAAGAGAAACTAGCTGGAATTTACCTTAGCACAACAGTCATTTATCAGAACATGGACCAGGACACTGTGTTCCTGCTCTCCTCCCCCCCTCAGCCGGCTTTACAGTCCCCGTGGCGGGGAGATGGCACTCCAGGCTTCTACACTGCTTGGGGCAATGATCGCCTCTTGACCCAGTAGCTGTGGCGGGGGAGCAGGATCTCACACACACTGGGCATGGGTCAAAGCCCTTGTGTACTGCGGAGGAGCAGCCTTGAGGTGCTGGTGTGGGCTCCACTCTGCAGTGGTGGGCCCTGCAGGCCACTCAGGCCTTCCAGCTCCTCCCCAGGCATCCCGCCTTGCTTCCCTGCTCCCCACCCCGCCTCCTCTGTGGTTCCCTTCCTACGCTGCTGGCCATCTCTTCCTTCTCTCATTTGTAGATTCCTGCTGTTAGTTAGTTTTTTTTTTTTTTTTTTCTGTGATTTCACTGATACATCTTCCTATTTCACTCATTTTCTTTCCACGATTCAGTTCATCTAGTTTGACTGCTATTTGTTTGCATGCACGTTTTGTTACTGTTCAGATCTGAGGGCCTGACCCATGTGTTCTGCTGTCTAGTGGTATATCTCCAGGANTTTTTTTTTTTTCTGTGATTTCACTGATACATCTTCCTATTTCACTCATTTTCTTTCCACGATTCAGTTCATCTAGTTTGACTGCTATTTGTTTGCATGCACGTTTTGTTACTGTTCAGATCTGAGGGCCTGACCCATGTGTTCTGCTGTCTAGTGGTATATCTCCAGGAGATGTCCCACCATATGCACAGAAGTGCAGGTGCCATCTACCTGTCACCCCCATTCACCTGCCACCCCTGCATTTTCTATGGCTCTGAATGGTATCAACTATCCCCTGTCAAATCTGGGAGCCGCTGTGATGCTTTCCTGCCCTGTACCAAATGAACCCAAGCTGATGTCAAGCCCATTCCCTTAATGCCTCTCAGATCTGTCGGTTGCCATGGCCTTAATCAGGCCTGCATCGTTTGTTACTAATTTGTAAGTGGCCTCTTGTGCCACCTGCAATTTGTTCCCTTTAGTGCAGCCCATGTGATCTTTCTAAATAGAACATCTGAGTATGTCAGTTCCTTGTTTAAAATCCTTCAGTGGCTCCTTGTTGCCACTGGAATGAAAGTCAGTCTTTAATGTGTGAGACACAAGACTCTCCCACACCTGCCTGCCCATATATGAAACCTCAGCTCCTGGTGCTCTCCAGCCTTAGAATTTCTGAGTATGCCTTGTTGGCCGGGCCTCCCCCCATGCCTTCTTTTTTTAGAATAAATAAATAGATAATGTTTTATTATTTACAAATGAAGCATTAACATAAGTGTGAGTAAAAAAGCACAGACTGCTTCTCGATTTAAAAGGGGGAAAGGTGAGGTCGCTAGGTTCAAGGGAAATGCAGCCACCTCTTCCGTGTGTATTTATACAGCTACCATTGAGTCCAGGAGTAGTAATAATCTTATATCAAATATACCAGGCTTCTAGAAACCTACTTCTACCAAAAAACAGAGAAAATGGCCTGAAGGTTCTAACAGTAAATTGGACTTGCCCTGAAGCAAACCACATTTCTGCACCTCATATTGAAATCTCTCGTTTGTAAAGTAGAAGCCAGAAGCTTAACTGTGTACACAGTTGCAGAGCATAGCCCNTACTTCTACCAAAAAACAGAGAAAATGGCCTGAAGGTTCTAACAGTAAATTGGACTTGCCCTGAAGCAAACCACATTTCTGCACCTCATATTGAAATCTCTCGTTTGTAAAGTAGAAGCCAGAAGCTTAACTGTGTACACAGTTGCAGAGCATAGCCCCGAACCAACTTTCCTATCTTTAAAGGTTTTGCCCAGGTGACTCAAATGGGACTTGCTCTGGGGCTGGCAAAGAATATGTTGGTGAGAAAGACTACAGGACACATGTTGAGTAAACAGCCAGCAGCTTCTGCCACCATCCTGACTTGATGTTCCATAATGAACAGTATTTTATGCTGTTCTGTACCAGACTGGCTACTTCCTACTGTCTGCACTGAGTCACTGATTATAGAGAATTCTCTGTCTTGGTAGCTATAGTTACCCAAGGTTCAAACTTCTCAGTANTGTTGAGTAAACAGCCAGCAGCTTCTGCCACCATCCTGACTTGATGTTCCATAATGAACAGTATTTTATGCTGTTCTGTACCAGACTGGCTACTTCCTACTGTCTGCACTGAGTCACTGATTATAGAGAATTCTCTGTCTTGGTAGCTATAGTTACCCAAGGTTCAAACTTCTCAGTACAACTTCCTGTCTTGTGCTATTCTGTTAGTAATGTTCGGTTCCAAAGAACAGAAATATCAAAGAACAGTGGTTAAAACAAATAAAAGTGTGGTTTTTTTAATCACATAATATAAAGTCTAGAGGTAGTCTGATTGAATTCCTCATCAGGGCTACTTGGCATGTTGACTTTCATCCTCATGGTGACAAGATGGTGGCTGTAGCTCCGGCATCACGTCTACATCCAGCTTAGGAGAAGAGTAGGAGAAGAGTTCCTTTTGCCAACTATTTCCTTTTATTAGGAGCCAGACACAGACTTGGACTTTATTCACCAGAACCATGACCTATGGCCATCTGTGACTTCAAGGGAGGGCGGAAAATAGTATATTTAGCAGGGCATGTTAGAGTAGTGACCAAAATTGGGGTCATGTTCACAAGAAAG
>SJYA01000721.1:715687-748354 GCA_006410615.1 Neotragus moschatus | reverse complement strand
TCCGGGAGTTGGTGATGGACAGGGAGGCCTGGGGTGCTGCGACTCATGGGGTCGCATAGAGTCGGACATGACTGAGCGACTGAACTGAACTGAATGTATCTCTGCTCTGTCTGTTCACTTGGCTAGTTCCTCATTCTCCATCTTTCACCTTTAATTTCCTCCTCTGAGAAAAATTCTGACTACCCAGTCAAAAGTAGGTCTTCTGTTACTTTTTATCTTGGTTCTCAATTTATTCCATGATAGCATTTATCACAATGTTTAACTCTTGTTTATTTGACCCCTATTTTAGTCTATCATTTCTAAGTGACTGGACTTCCATGAAGGAAGAAACACTCTCTGACTAATCATCTCTCTGGGGTATCTAGGCCTAGACTAAGCATAAATTGGAGAAAACCTGTAAAACAAGAACACAGATTTTTGCAATAATATGCTGTGTAGTTTCAGCAATACACAATCAAAATTTTAAAATAAAGTTTTTTTTAATGCTCTTTATTAGACTTAGAAGCTGAAATCTTCTAAGTATTACAGGTCAGCATCACTTTCTGTGCAATCCACAAGTAACTATTCATTCATATTGTGTGATTGGTACCATATTAGGAATTGAGATAAGTTAAAAAAAAATTACACATGGTCAAAATCTTATTGTTGGATCAGAAGACAGACTTATAGAAAACGAATTGCAAATAATATGTATAAAAATCACAGGAGCAAATGAATGACATTCATTCAGCAGTTGTTGAGATAAGCTTAAGTGCCAAAACAGTAAGAGCTGTGGGACATCATCTCCACTCAGTGAGGAATGGCAAATTCCCAGATGGCTTTAGTTTGGTGTGGCTCTGAAACACAAATATTATACTGTTAAAAGGAAAATGATATTTCAGCATTTCTGTTCCCATGGAAAAAAAAAATGAAGAATTGTAATTCTTTGAAGAGGAAGTTCATTTTCACCAAGCTTTTAACCTCAGTTTCAAATGCAAAAATAAATCCACTTTATGTTTGGATAAATATTTATGTTTCTATTTCCAATAAATGACAATGAAATTAGATTTTAAGTTTGTCTCCTTGAAAAATTATTTAAATAAAATAGCTATTTCTTAAACAAGTTATTGAAATACAGTAGCCAGAGAACATAAATTTTGGCTTTCATTCTGTCTTCTGAGCTGCCAAGTTCAATTTCATAAATTACCCAAATTTTTTAAAGTGTACATGGAAGATATTTTCTTAAAGTGTGTATAGATTATTAATAAAGTTTATTAGCAAATGTCTTATTTCTTAATATATCAAGATGACACACTCCTACATGATGAACTAAACAAATACATAAAATATTTTCACGTGATTATATATGTGAGCTAGAATGAAGTTAGATATATTTCAAAATCTGTTTTTCAATAAAGAAAAGTAACTTTTTCCACTATAGTGAACCAGTTGATTTTATGTTTACATGTATTTTAAAATTTATGGTTTTAATTTATATTTCCTTTATTTTTATTGGTATGACTAAGCTATTTGAACATCAAATATTAAAAAAATCCTTTTATCTATTAAATGTACGCAAATATGTTTTTAACTTCAGGGATACATTTGAATGATTAATGATGTCATACATTAGTCAAAAATGTGTAATCTTTAATCTCATGATAACTGTACTAATATTGTCCACTAAGCTGTCATAGTAAAAAGACAACACATGATCAATAACCCTTCCCTAAAAGGGCTCAACATCAAAAGAATTGTTCATTACTTAAAGCCAAGGGTCTTGTTTGTGCTATCTCCGATGACTGATATTTTTAAGATGATATTCCTCCATCTCTCTTTTAGCATCTGTAAATTTCCATTCTTTAAGATTAACAAATATAAAAGAATTTCCTTATGGAACAAGACAAAATTGCTATCTGCTTTCTGTTCAAGTCAATGAGGCTGAGGCCAAGAAAAGTTCACAGAATTACCGAGGCAAGGTTTTAGCTACTCAAACTGTAACATTTATTTGCTTTCTGTGTTTATATGCATGCAGCAAGAGAAGCCATCCATTTTCTAACTTCTACAGAACAGTCAAATCAGGTCAGAGAAAAGCTAGAAAGAGAATTTCCATACTCTGTATGTTCATTATATACGCAGAGTTGTGCTTGATTTTTTCTTCACAACAAACCAGTGAAACAAGAAAAATTATACAGAGACCATAGGTTTTAAATGAGTTACAGAAAGAATTCTGCAGTACTTAAAGGGACAAGGATCCAAGACTGTAAATTTGAAAGCTATTCTGGCCCTTTCCTTGCATTCCCGTTCCAGCAACAACTCACCACCACCACAAACACACACACATAGAAATCATCTGCTCATAGTTAACCAGATAAATCCATCTCTTTTAAATATAAATGTTAAATGGTGATTTTTAAAAATACGAAATTAAAGAAAAAAGTTACAATAAAGTTAAAATTTAACTTGAAAAATTCACTAGAATAAAATTCTCTAGGGGGAAAAAAATAGCTTTGACTAGATGGACCTTTATTAGCNCTGCTCATAGTTAACCAGATAAATCCATCTCTTTTAAATATAAATGTTAAATGGTGATTTTTAAAAATACGAAATTAAAGAAAAAAGTTACAATAAAGTTAAAATTTAACTTGAAAAATTCACTAGAATAAAATTCTCTAGGGGGAAAAAAATAGCTTTGACTAGATGGACCTTTATTAGCGATGTGATGTCTCTGATTTTTAATACACTGTCTAGGTTTGTCATAGCTTTTCTTCCAAGGAGCAAGCATCTTTTAATTTCATGGCTGCAGTCACTGTCTGCAGTGATTTTGGAGCTCAAGAAAACAAAATATGTCACTGCTTCCGCTTTTTTCCCTTCTATTTGCCATGAAGTGATGAGACTGGATGCTGTGATCTTAGTGCTTTGAATGTTGAGTTTTAAGCCAGTTTTATAATCTTGGGTATAGGAGATGTCAAACTCACAGTCATGAGTTTAACCGTGTACCCCCACCTTCAATTCACTAATCCTCAGTATTTCAGAATATGACTGTGTTTGGAGATATGTCCTTTATAAGAAGAAATCAGGGTTAAATGAGTCATGGGAGTGGGCACTAAACCAATATAAATGGTCTCCTTATAAGAAGAGGAAATTAGGACAAAGACCATCTGGAGAGAGAGAAAGAATACAGCCATCTACAAGCCAAGGAGAGGGGACTTAAAAGAGATCAATCCTGCCAACACCATCTAACTTCTAGCCTCCAGAATTGTAAAACAATAAATTTCTACTTGTTGAAGCCACCCAGCCTGTGGTACTTTATTATAGCTGCCCTAGCAAACTAATGCAGTCATGTTGTAAGAAGAGTGTGTGGAATGGACGATCTTGTGATCATTTAGGAAAAGACAATCTTCCAGAAAAAATATGCTGAAACAAACAAGCAACAACAAAATGAAAGAAAGAAGATTAAACATTTTTGAGAAAAGAAATATTAAGAATTTCTACATGGTAAAAAAATAAATTATCAGAAGCAAAATCAGGAGACAAATGTCAAGCAGAGAGTATAATTGGAGCTCACATTACACACAAAGGACTCATCTCATAAATACTATCTCATTAATAATAAATCTCAAAAAGAAAATAGACTAAGGATGTGAATTGATATTTCCTGAAAAAATAATACATGTGATCCTTAGATATGTGAAATAATGCTCTACCTAAATAATAGTAAGAGAAAATATAAATTAATTCTCATTTTCCAACTATAACTGTAACAAAATTCAAAGTTGGAAAGCACTTTCTGTTGTCAAGTCTACAGTGAAACAGGTTGTGGGAGAGGAGAATGAGGTTTCTATGAGGAGTAGGTTGGTCAGTTCTAACAGTTACAAATGTATTCACTCTTTGACCCACTAATCTTTGGAATTTATCCTACAGATATACTAGCACCCATATGAAATGATGCACAAGTTTATTCATGCATTTTATTATGGCATTTTTGGGTAACATTTTATTACGGCATTTTTTTGGTAACAGCGTTAAGTTTTAAAACAATATCTTTACTGATATTTAAAGAAGTGATGAAATAAGCTACTACATGCTCATTCAATGGAACATTATACAACTGTAAAAAGAATAAAGAGGCCCTGTATATACTAATGTAGAAAGAACTCCATGATATATTTAAGTGAAAAATGTAATTATAGAACAATGTAATGTATTGTGCTAACTTTAATTTTAGAAAGATAAAATATATATCTGTGTTTTAATTGCCTTGTGTTTGAAGAAATGCTGGAGGCACATGCAAGAATCTAAAGAAGTGGCTAATCATGACAGTAATGGACAGAAACAGACGGAAAAGCTAAATATAAATGTATTATTTCTGTACTGTCCTGATGTTTGAACCATATGAATATTTATACAAAAAATTACACTAAATTTTAAGAAGAATGACTGAAAGCACCATAAGAATTTTCTACTCTAAATGCAATGAAATTTAAGGATTTTGGAAGAAAAGTATGTTCTGTTGGCAAAAAACACATGGAAAAGACTAGCTTAAACAACTGAAAAATTCTTTACTTCCAGGTATTTCAAAGAATTATGTAGGCTAGTTATTGCTGTTAGTAACCAATAGGTAGTTAATATTTGACAGCATGTGCCCAACGTATCCAAATTTAGTTTCCTCTTTTTCTTTCTTTCTAAAAGCACCTATTAATACCTTAAATAGCAAAGTCTGATAAACTTTATTCTATATATTAATATGGCATGTTAAAAAATGTTCAACNTAACCAATAGGTAGTTAATATTTGACAGCATGTGCCCAACGTATCCAAATTTAGTTTCCTCTTTTTCTTTCTTTCTAAAAGCACCTATTAATACCTTAAATAGCAAAGTCTGATAAACTTTATTCTATATATTAATATGGCATGTTAAAAAATGTTCAACCAAGGCAGCAACCTTGGAATACTACATTTTTGTGATGATTTACTTAAATTGAAGCTTAAATATTGTGGCGTTCTTTTACAGATCTGCTCTTTTAAAGACGAGGTAAGGGGCTTTCCTTTTGGCTAAGCAGATAAACAATCCACACGCAGTGCATGAGAACAAAGGAGATGTGGGTTTGATGAAGGGAATGCAACCCACTGCATTATCCTTGCCTGAAAAGTCCCATGGACAGAAGGGACGGGAGAGCTACAGCCCATGGGGTCACAAAGAGCCAGACACAGATGAGCTGCTAAGCACAGGGAGGTGTCACAGAAGCGCAGAGAAGGTAGTAGCCTTTTTAGTTAAGATGGTTAGAAAAAGATTATGTGTAGGAGTGTGAATCAGCCCTTGAACTAGGGTAATGACTGAACCAGTGCAATGAATGAAAGCTTCAAACATGTCACTCTAAGCAACACACTGTGGGAAACACAGTCACAAAATGGGTNGTTGGAGAAGACTCTTGAGAGTCCCTTGGACTGCAAGGAGATCCAACCAGTCCATTCTGAAGGAGATCAGTCCTAGGTGTTCATTGGTAGGCCTGATTTTGAAGCAGAAACTCCAATACTTTGGCTACCTGATGTGAAGAACTGACTCATTTGAAAAGACCCTGATGCTAGGGAAGATTTCGGACAGGAGGAGAAGGGGACAACAGAGGATGAGATGGTTGGATGATGGCATCACCTACTCAGTGGACATGGGTTTGGGTGAACTCCGGGAGTTGGTAATGGACAGGGAGGCCTGGCATGCTGTGGTTCATGGGGTCGCAGAGTCAGACACGACTGAGTGANGGGAAGATTGAGAACAGGAGGAGAAGGGGATAACAGAGGATGAGATGGTTGGATGATGGCATCACCTACTCAGTGGACATGGGTTTGGGTGAACTCTGGGAGTTGGTGATGGACAGGGAGGCCTGGCATGCTGTGGTTCATGGGGTCGCAGAGTCAGACACGACTGAGTAACTGAACTGAACTGATGGTAGAGAAGAAAATATTGAAGAGTCTTTAGCATATTGTTCTAAGGTGGAGATTATGAAGCCCCAGAAGGCAATAGCAGTGAATCGGGAGCTATCACCTGAAAGTAGCAAGAATGGTGATAATTACGTCTGTAAAAGCTAACACTGAGTGCTCACTCTTTGCCAGGTAACGTCCCACGATCTTTATATATAGCACATTTAGTGCTCAGAATAACTCCCAGGTGTTTATTCAATTTTTATTTCCATTTTACAAATTTGGAAACTAAGGCAATGAGCAGTCAAGTATCTTCCCCTGGGTCACACCAATAGTAACTAAAAGCCCTGTCAAGCTGAAATTCAAATTCAAACGAGGACTCTAGAGTCTTGTCTTCATAACTAAGAAAACCATGGAAAATAAAGAGTAACATGAGTCCTAGATGTTTCTCTTAGATGATTCCATGGATGGTGTGCAAGTATTAAAAGTATAACTTGAGGAGAAAGAGCATGATGGGAGTAGAGGGAAGAGATAATTAAATTTAATTTTTTTTCTTGTTCAATTTGGGAGTCTTGTAGGAGATCAATGGAGTAGACTGCTCTTAGAAATAGGAATTTTAGCCAGAAAGAGGGTTGAAAATGAATCAGATATTTGGAGGGCATTGTACTGAAGTCATAAACTCACCCAAGAGTGAGTAGAGTTAAAAAAGATTCCAGAATGAAGCTAGGGATTTAAATCAGTATTGCGGAGACAGAGGAAAGTGACTATTGGCGTGTACCCTGAAGGCCTACAAGCCTTGTAGCTCCCCAGCCTGGAGAGCAAAGAAACAGCCTAGAAACAGCAACATCCATGGTTTACTGGACAGAGGGTCTTACCTGTCTGAAGCAAAGTGTCTTGGAACAACACCCTGCTGTGTAAGCAGGGATGGTAAGAACATGGCAGCATCACTACTCCAGGGAGAAAGAAGATACCACTTACAAGGGGAATTCACGTCCCCTGGCCCCTCCGTTACCAGAGAAACCAGTGACTGGGGTAAACACAAAGGTACTTACTGATTAACCCCTATAATTAAGATGAGCGGAGAGTCAAGTAAGTGACTGGTCAAGCAGGGCTGTATAAAAAGCAAGAGAATAGCCATCTTGAGTGGCCTGACCATATGATGAGCTGGCAAAGAATTCTAAATCGAAATGGTCAGAGAAGAGTTTCCAAATGAGGAGGCAGTGGAGATGCAGAGGGGTTCAAGGGAGTGTGAGTATCATGCACAGATCAAGTAAAAGGAGGAATGAAAGGTGATGTTGCTTCTTTTATCTCCTGCATTGGCAGGGGGACTTTTTACCACTGTACCGCCTGCCTGTCAGTGCAGGAGATACAAGAGATGTGGGTTCAATCCCTGGGTCAGGAAGATCCCCTGGAGAAGGAAATGACAATCCACTCCAGTATTCTTGCCTGAAGAATTCCATGGACAGAGGACCCTGCTGGGCTACAGTCCTTGGTGTCCCAGAGCTGGACATGACTGAGCTACTGAGCAGCACAGGGCAGCAAGAGCAATTTCAGGAGAAAATTAAGATTTCAGTTAGCTCAACAGTAATCCTAAGTGTCTGAATAAGTAACTGAATGTTTGAAATGGCACAGACGACAGGCCAGCTACTTTACATGGTGATAAAGAGGTTAAAAATTGAACACAACATCTTTTCAGTGCTCTACTTTGAATATATAATCCGGCTCATCAGTTTCTATGCTCATCTTTGCTATCTCTATCAGTACCTTTTACCTGTCCTGAATCAAAATATGGTATGCAATCAAGTACCTATGTCAAATTATAGAAAGCAGTTGAACAATCAGATGCGAAGAACCGACTCATTGGAAAAGACCCTGATGCTGGGAAAGGTTGAAGGCAGGAGGAGAAGGGGATGACAGAGGATGAGATGGTTGGATGGCATCACTGACTCGATGTACATGGGTTTGGGTGGACTCTGGGAGATGGTGATAAACAGGGAGACCTGTTGTGCTGCAGTCCATGGGGTCGCAAAGAGTCGGACACGACTGAGCGACTGAACTGAACTGAAACAATCAGAAGCAGTGATGCTATGAAAAACAAAACAAAACAAATAAAAACAAAAATGTTAAATTCATGAAAGGACTTGCAAGGATAAAGTTAAGCAAGTCAGGTAATCATTTAAAACCATCACATTTATTCAAACCAGATTATTTATCTCTCTATAGGCAGCCTGGTGGGCTGCTGTCTATGGGGTCACACAGAGTTGGACACAACTGAAGTGACTTAGCAGTTCAGTTCAGTTCAGTCATTCAGTCGTGTCCAACTCTTTGCGACCCCATGAATCGCAGCACACCAAGTCTCCCTGTCCATTACCAACTCCCGAGTTCACTCAGACTCACACCCATCGAGTCAGTGATGCCATCTAGCCATCTCATCCTTGGTCATCCCCTTCTCCTCCTGTTCCCAGTCCCTCCCAGCATCAGAGTCTTTTCCAATGAGTCAGCTCTTCGCATGAGGTGGCCAAAGTACTGAGGCTTCAGCTTTAGCATCATTCCTTCCAAAGAAATCCAGGGCTGATCTCCTTGAGAATGAACTGGTTGGATCTCCGTGCAGTCCAAGGGACTCTCAAGAGTCTTCTCCAACATCGCAGTTCAAAAGCATCGATTCTTTGGCACTCAGCCTTCTTCACAGCAGCAGTAGTAGTATAGGCTCTCAACCTTAAGAAATCACTGAATGTTAGAAACTGAGCAGAGAAGGAAATCAAGGCTTTTGGAACTGAACTAATCTGCCAAAAGTCACACAGCTTTTCCTGACAGAATATAAATTGGAACACATCTGCTGATTGCAGTGTTAGTGTTTGCTGGCGACACTGTACCAAGTCCTGACAGACTTTGTAGTCTAAATCATTTGAACTTGGACCTGAAAACTCCATATACCTCAGTAAGTCAACTACGTTAAATATTTATACATAGACTGATATATGAATTGAAACATTTGATCATGTTTATGACTAAATATACTACTGAATATGCTACAACTCTTTATTATTATTCTTGTACCTAATAGGTAAAATCAACTTGAGGCAGGAAGCAAATGGGCCCACCAGGGTAAAGCCATTGGAGATTCATTCTCTTTTGATCAAAACTCCAAGATTAATAGAATCTAGAAAGATGGCACTAATCAATTTATTTGCAGGGCAGCAATAAAGACACAGATATAGAGAACAGATCTATGGACTCAGGGGGAGGGCAGGAGGGAGAGGGTGAGATGTATGGAGACAGTAACATGGAAACCGACAATACCATATGTAAAATAGAAAGCCAATGGGAATTTGCTGTATGACTCAGAGAACTCAAACAGGGGCTCTGTATCAACCTAGAGGGGTGGGATGGGGAAGGAGGTGGGAGGCAGATTCGGAGGGAGGGGACACGGGTATACCTATGGCTGATTCTTGTTGCTGTTTCACAGAAAACAACAATTCTGTAANGGAATTTGCTGTATGACTCAGAGAACTCAAACAGGGGCTCTGTATCAACCTAGAGGGGTGGGATGGGGAAGGAGGTGGGAGGCAGATTCGGAGGGAGGGGACACGGGTATAC
Organism: Neotragus moschatus; assembly: GCA_006410615.1. Lineage (NCBI taxonomy): Eukaryota > Metazoa > Chordata > Mammalia > Artiodactyla > Bovidae > Neotragus > Neotragus moschatus. The sequence continues at coordinate 738,860 of SJYA01000721.1, read as the reverse complement.
CTATGGCTGATTCTTGTTGCTGTTTCACAGAAAACAACAATTCTGTAAAACAATTACCATTCAATCAAAAATAAAGGGCCAAAAAAAAAAAAAATAGCAGGGCAATTAAGGGAGGAGGCTAGACCCTGCACAGACCACATATTTTTTGTTCCCAAAGTCAGGAGACATCCTAGACCATACATGTGCAGAAAATGCTTCTTGGAGGCCAAGGGAGAGTCATGTCAAGGGATGTTCTACCCAAATGCCTTTTCAGTAGGTTCTATCTTGGCTATGAGATATGTGTGCACACATGGGAGGATCCTGAAGTGAATGTCGCTCAGTCGTGTCTGACTTTCTGTGACCCCAGGGACTATAGAGTCCACAGAATTCTCCAGGCAAGAATACTAGAGTGGGTAGCCTTTACCTTCTCCAGGGAATCTTCCCAACCCAGGAATCGAACCGGGATCTCCTGCATTGCAGGCGGATTCTTTACCAACTGAGCTATCAGGGAAGCCCTGGTAGGATCCTGAGATACACCAGATGACTGTGAACCAGGTAAATCAGAATGATTGGCCAAAGGAAACCCAGAAGAAATACCCCATAAAAGTAATTCAAACTACTACTATGAGTGTGTGACCCAGCAACTCAGGGACTCTCCCTCTGAGTCTGTCCACAGCTACTGTACTCTTTTTCCTCCTAATAAATACTTCACATGCTTCACTACTTTCTATATTTGTGGAAATTCCTTTCCAAGGGCCAGGGCCCTTGTCACTGACCACTGTTATAGTGGCTAGGATCTGGTTCTTTCACCACCATGACCCAGCCCAATCTCAGGTTGGGAACCAAGCCCTGCTCCAAGCCATTGCAGGCCAAGGCCACCTGAGATCAATCTGTTAATTAATAAAATGATTACTCTGAAAGAAGATGTCTATTTCCAAGGAGTGTTGATAAAGATAACACTTTACCATTAGTTTCTTCACATTTTGGCACAGTGTTTATCCTCAATACAGGGGTGAAGAAAACCTGCCAAAGAAGAATGATCTCAAGGACTGGAAATTTTCCCCCTTCACAATGTAAATATGTCTATGGGTAGGGGTTTGGGTGGACTGCGGAAGTTGGTGATGGACAGGGAGGCCTGGCGTGCTGCGGTTCATGGGGTTGCAAAGAGTCGGATACAACTGAGCAACTGAACTGAACTGAGGCCTTATATTCCTTCATAATGTATCATCCTAGAGTGCATCTAAATTCTCTAAAAAAAAACAGAAAGTGTACCTGAAATTTAGGGAAACTAGGTTATTTTGATCAAACATTTGCTCCCAAAGAAAGGAAGGAGGAGAAAGAATCCAACGCTTACAACTTTTACATTTTTAAAAAAGTGATATCACTTTATATATGTCATGTAGTCTATGACTGTATATGACTATGCTAGTTAGTCCAAAGAAGCCGATGTTTTTGTTCTGTGTACTTCTCTGTATTTCAATTAAAATCTTCATTTTTAAAACTGGAATAAGCAGAAACCACTGCAATTGCTATTGTAAAGGTGAAAGTCACTCTTCAGGAGTCCATGGACTGCAGCCTGCCAGGCTCCTCTGTCCATGGAATTCTCCATGCAAGAATACTAGTGTGGTAGCCATTCCCTTCTCCAGGAGATCTTCCCAACCCAGGGACCAAACCCAGGTCACCCACATTGCAGGCAGATTCTTTACCATCTAAACCACCGGGGAAGCCAAAGAATACTGGAGTGGGTAGCCTATCCCTTTGCCAGGGGATCTTCCTGACCCAGGAAATGAAGCAGGGTCTCTCACATTTCAGGCAGACTCTTTACCAGCTGAACAACCAGGAAAGTCCATAATTACTATTGTACAGAAGTAAAATTTGCCATCCCAAAATGTGTCCCTTTGGCATGAGAATTAATTCAGGCTGATTATTTTTAAGAAACAGAAGATTCAGAAAGTCTTCCTTTTATCTTCCCCTTCACTGCCTAAAAGAATTTAAACAAAATGCCAGAATAGAGTAATCACCGAGATATCTATAAGAAATACGGGCCATGTATGGTAGGGGCCAATGGTGATCAGAGTCCACTCTGTGTCCCAGTCTCTGCACGGCCCAGCAAATACTTGTTTACTAAACATTATACAGGGGAGGCCTGGCGTGCTGCCGTTCATGGGGTCGCAAAGAGTCAGACATGACTGAGCGACTGAATTGATTGATTGAAACATTTGCTTTCCCATCACCATGTGAATTGCTTTCCTCTCCTCTGAAGTCCCAAACCACTACCTGTCCACCCCCCCCACCCCCCCCACCACCAATTCCTCATTGGTCTCCAGATGAAACTGATATTTAAGGTGAATGTTTCAGCTATTTTGGTGTTACTCAGTTTTCCTAGGTCTCTCCCATGTATATATGTTATTAAACTGTGCTCAATTTTCTCCTGTTAATCTGCCCCATGTCAATTTAATTCTTAGACCAATCAGAAGAACCTAGAAGGGCAGAGGAAAATTTTCTTCCTCCCAAAATTGTGACTGAAGTTTGTATTTTAAGTCATAAAGTAACACTTTTTCATTCCTAAAATGCAAGCGAAATTTTTAAACTAAAAAAAAAAATTATGGATAAGCATTTTGGTGGTTTTATCACTGAAACAAAGGTATTTTATTTAGGTAAAGAAAATGAATCATTTTTGCTAAGAATATAGTCACTATTGCTCATTAAAATCTCTTAGATTGACAACAAGCTCAGAACAAGGAGACACAAATCACTTTAGAGGATTAGGGCTAGCAGTTAGTAAAATTAATGGTCAGGAATGACTTGGGAGGATCTGAAAAAAAGAAAATCTGCATTAAGATCAATTATAAAAATGGCCAAGTAAGTAAAACTTACAAAGGCCAGGGGTCGGGCTTATCACAAACAAGAATCTATATTGGAATCTGGGAGTTAGAATTTCTCAGCAAACTTGCAATTTCAAAATGTCAAACTGGAAACTTTTGCTCCAAAATAAGCTCTTCTGGGGAAAGAATTATGAGTTATAATGCCTAAAAAAAAAGCTATTACTTTCAGGTATGTCCATATAGTAAGCACTCAATAAATATTGTTTGAATAAATAATAAAGTGTCTCCTTGGGATCAATTGTTGCCCTAGAAATGTTTTGCATTGCGTTTTAGAAATCCTGATTTTTTTTCCTGCGGCATTTGTGTTCCTGATGTTCTCAATTTAAAAAGGCTTTCTGGCTCACTTCACTCTGTATAATTGGCTCCAGTTTCCTCCACCTCATTAGGACTGATTCAAATGTATTCTTTTTGATGGCTGAGTAATACTCCATTGTGTATATGTACCACAGTTTTCTTATCCATTCATCTGCTGATGGACATCTAGGTTGCTTCCATGTCCTGGGGAGGGGGGAGGTGGGGGTCGGGATTGGGAACTCAGGTACACTTGTGGCTGATTCATGTCAATGTATGGCAAAATGAATACAGTATTGTAAAGCAAAACAAATGAAAAAATAAAAATTTAAACTTAAAAAATAAAAACAATAAAATAAAATAAATAAAAAGGCTGAGGACAGCAAGGTACTAGAGAAACGCAGGTCTACTTCGCTTTGTTATCTGACCCAACGCAGTTTAGGGGAGATATTATAGGAAGTCTCTTCATCCACATATTTTCATTATTTCATCTTTCAAGATAAGAGGAATGAGGAGAAATTAACCAAGAGAAATGAAAAATATCAATGTATCCAACCTATGTATGTATGACATGGGTAAAGACCAGCCAAAGCCAATCATATCTAGAGAACTCGATGCCAACCCAGCAGGAATGCTCCCTAGAACAAAGGCCTAGACTGTTCCAGGTATTTCTCTGGTGTTCTCAGAGTCTCTTTTTTCTTCTCTCACAGTGTTTATTTCTCTTCTCAAACCCTGACTTCCTGGCTTCCAGTGATCTAAGATTTCATACTACCTATACCACTCACCCTGCCCCCACCTCCAAGGATAACCAGGATTTTCCACTGAGAACTTCTTCTATTTAGTAAGTATAGCCTTTTTAATAGAAGAAGTTTACTAACCGAATACATTGTGAATATATCTCCATGTGAAACAAACCATATAAAGTGAATTATCAGCTAAAAATTCTTCTCTGAGGTAATTTGAAACCAAAGTCAGATTTGGCTGAAGTACAGAAAATCTAGTTTTCTTTAACCTGAAAATATGTAGTAGTTGAATTCCACAGAAGGATTGGCAATGCAGTAATACGTTTCTAACCAGGGCCTAATTTCTTGCTANATCTTTCTAAATTCCATATATATGTGTCAGTATACTGTATTGGTGTTTTTCTTTCTGGCTCACTTCACTCTGTATAATTGGCTCCAGTTTCATCCACCTCATTAGAACTGATTCAAATGTATTCTTTTTGATGGCTGAGTAATACTCCATTGTGTATATGTACTACAGTTTTCTTATCCATTCATCTGCTGATGGACATCTAGGTTGCTTCCATGTCCTGGGGAGGGGGGAGGTGGGGGTCGGGATTGGGAACTCAGGTACACTTGTGGCTGATTCATGTCAATGTATGGCAAAATGAATACAGTATTGTAAAGCAAAACAAATGAAAAAATAAAAATTTAAACTTAAAAAATAAAAACAATAAAATAAAATAAATAAAAAGGCTGAGGACAGCAAGGTACTAGAGAAACGCAGGTCTACTTCGCTTTGTTATCTGACCCAACGCAGTTTAGGGGAGATATTATAGGAAGTCTCTTCATCCACATATTTTCATTATTTCATCTTTCAAGATAAGAGGAATGAGGAGAAATTAACCAAGAGAAATGAAAAATATCAATGTATCCAACCTATGTATGTATGACATGGGTAAAGACCAGCCAAAGCCAATCATATCTAGAGAACTCGATGCCAACCCAGCAGGAATGCTCCCTAGAACAAAGGCCTAGACTGTTCCAGGTATTTCTCTGGTGTTCTCAGAGTCTCTTTTTTCTTCTCTCACAGTGTTTATTTCTCTTCTCAAACCCTGACTTCCTGGCTTCCAGTGATCTAAGATTTCATACTACCTATACCACTCACCCTGCCCCCACCTCCAAGGATAACCAGGATTTTCCACTGAGAACTTCTTCTATTTAGTAAGTATAGCCTTTTTAATAGAAGAAGTTTACTAACCGAATACATTGTGAATATATCTCCATGTGAAACAAACCATATAAAGTGAATTATCAGCTAAAAATTCTTCTCTGAGGTAATTTGAAACCAAAGTCAGATTTGGCTGAAGTACAGAAGATCTAGTTTTCTTTAACCTGAAAATATGTAGTAGTTGAATTCCACAGAAGGATTGGCAATGCAGTAATACGTTTCTAACCAGGGCCTAATTTCTTGCTATTACCAGCGGTTTCTGGTCAAAGTATTACAGTCAGCACATTGTAGAAGACATCTGGGAGAGGAGCTTACTGAGCGCCAAACTGGAACTGAAATTTCATTCCTGGTAGCCTATCTGCACATATCTCTAAAGGCATCCTAGTTCTGACACTGTGCTAAACACAAACAAAGGAGGAATCAGAGTAGAAAAGCAATCTGTATCCACGGTTTGTTTTCAAACTGGCTTTCTCCACTTGAGCGAACAAACCAACATACAACAGAACAAATGCTGCCCAGAGAAGGGAGTGAAATTTAAAATATCATCCAGTGCAGCAAACTCAAAAATGTAACATTCACAAACCATTTTTAAAGCCTATAATTTGTGCTAGAATGATTCACAGTGATGGGCCTTTCATACAGCTGAGCCTGGATATTATACCAGGATTCAACCTTTCCTTTTACTTTCTCAAGGCCTCCAAAAGCTAATGGGCTGCACTGGGGCTCCACGTAGCTGTTCACTGACTTCTTTTTAAAGCACCTAAGGCTCAGAAGCCTATTAGGAGTCTGCATGGCACAAAGGCTCAAGGATGCCAAGATGAATAAGCCATGGTTCCTGACCCCTAGACTGCTTGTATTCAAATCTGGGTACACACATTTGCTAATGATTTGAATTTGAGCAAGTTATTCGGTCACTTTAAGTCACAGTTTTCAGATTTTTAAAACACACACACAAAAGTATCTATTTTTAGGAGCTGTTGAATGATGGTATGAGGTGAGATGCGAGCAAGTGTTTGGCATGGCACCTGCCCCATAGTGAGTATTTAGTGTGGACATTACTGTCAGGGTCAATTCTATACCTGATACACAGTACATAATCTTTTATCCCGGAAAATACTATTACATAAAAGGGGCAGCACTACAGACTTTTTAAATAATTATTTTAACTTATGCCTCTTTAAATGTAGAAAGTAAAATGTATACAGGCTATCTGTTATGTCTAAACTCCTTTTTCTTTAAACAGCCCATTCTGGTAAAGCTTTCCTAATGATAATATTCTGTTCATTACTGAATTGGCTGTAAAACAAATCTAAATCTGTAGGTTATAATTTTGAAAATCACAGCTCAAATAAAATTGCTTTTTATTGATTTTTTAAAAAGAAAACAGCATCATATAATTTTAATTTTCTGCAATAGCCTTAGTAACCTAGAGTTTAACAATGCCACATGACATCTTTTAAAACTTAAAAATAAAGATCTATTGATTTGTTCACTTGCTCTTTTACTAGAAGAAAGCAAAGACTCTAACTGCAAGTAAATTTCAGCTGAAGACTCTTAAAATAAGATTTTGGTTAAAACATGTAGATATTGTCAATTTTTTCTATATTTTCTAAATATAGGCTGTTGATTAAGTTGTCACACTATCAATTTGCCATATTTAAAAATAACTTGTATTTATGATAGAATGTTCAGTATTTTAGAGGGATAAAACTTAGTGTTATAAGTGTTAAAGGAAATTTGAAAAAGTTATGAAATGATATTAAATATTAGTATGTGGAATAGTAGAATCTTTGATTCTAATATCTTTACTTCGTTACACTCATTTTTTTTAACTTCTACGCAGGTTTTTAAATGAAAATGACCTCTTTTAACACACCATCCATCATTCTAGCATCCAATACAGTTCATGGTTGGTACATTTGTGATGATACATGCTTTTTCTTAAATGTTTTATTAAATTTTTTATTTAATCATATTTATAAAATACTTCATTAAATTGTGTTTTATTTTATATTAAATGTTATTCCCTTGTGAGCATAAATGGCCAAAATTATTAAAGAATTAAATCAGAATTCTATGTAAATCTTAAGATCATTCAACTTATAATTTAATACTGAAAACAGAATATAAAAGGTATGCATGAACTCTGTATATAAAACACATAAACAAATTATACAACACAAAAGCAAATAGTAATCCCTGAACACAGCATTAGATAACCCTGTTTATAAATCTGTAGCACTCAAAGTCTATAATTCAGAGAGGGGCAAGATGGTGCTGATTCTACGGGACCAGAGAAACATAAGTCTGCCCTTAGTTAACAGTTTGCCTAAAAAACTGGGGCCTAGACAACCATCCCATTTCCTTATATCTTTTATACAAGATCATGGGTTTTTGTAGACATGAATCTGATTAAGTATCTAGAAAATTCATGAAATTAAAAAAAAACCTTCCTTTACAATCTCATCAGAGAAAAACACTCGTAAAAAGAAGATTTGCAGTTTTCATTTTAAGCATCCTGCTGCAGAACAACTAAAGTCAGCTCCACCCTGAATATTTGTATGGACGTTCTTCAGGAAGTAGCCAAAATCAACATGATGTTCCTGGATTGCTGGACTCGTTTTGTGACCCATCGGTTGGCCTTGCATCTGGGTCAGCTGCTAATCTAGAAAGTGACTCATTCTCAGAAAAGAATGAAGTTTTTTAATTTGACATAACCTTTATTTTGAATTGGGAAATACTTTTAAAAGTGTGATGTAATTAGATTTCTTCGCAGCATTACTTTTGTTAACCAAAACATATTTTTAGCACATTAGACAAATACTATTCGGTTGACAGCAACAATCACAACATATACAAAAATATCCATTTCCTATAGGTAATAAGCAATCATCAGAGAAGCCATACTGTGTTTACCATGGGACTCAAGCAGTTTTCATCCTCAAACCATTATTCGTACTTTCCCAGGTTAATTTTGTTAAATGATGAAACTTCATTTAGTGTTTATGCTCACTTCATAACAGTGTCCTTCTATCATTTGCATTATTCCAGAGAGGCAATGCCTGTAACATATTTAAATGAAAGGCCTAAATCACAATTTTTTTTCCTACATTTTTAGATGCTTCTTTAATTTTTCACCATCTTGATTCTTTTGTCTCTGATCTATTTCAGTCTGTGTTGACATATATCCAAAGCAACACTTCAAAAAATATTTCTTTGTGTAATTAAAAAAAATAGATAGTGGTTTACAAGCTTACTTAAAAATTTAATTGAGCAAAATCTTACCTGATTTAATTTTCAAATGAACATATCTAGCGGTAAATATCTCTCTGCGAATTCATATGATCTGTTTCCAGCATTTGTAATATTTGAAACATTATGGTGAAAATAATTATATTCCTAACAAATATAAACACAATCCTGAAGTTTCAACTAGTTTTCAAAACTAAGGTTTCACAATACTAAATTTCATAATACTGATATAAAACACAATCCTAAGTTTCAAAATGAGGTTTTAGTTTTTATATAACTCATAGTGATATCAAGTAAAATGGCCTCTATGGATTTGAGTACTTCCTCAGAGAAGGCAAACTCACTGTGAAGACAGAATAACATGGCTTTTTTCTAATTAAAGCAATGTGAAGAAGTTATACAATCTATACTCCTTAGGATGACTAATGCATATGGCGACAGAGAGAGAAATCAGTTTCTTGTTCTCTGTGCAGTTTCAATTTGCATAATATATCAATTAAGGTGCTTCGAGCTGCAACTGCTACAAAATTAACAGAGGGCTATGTATGGATGTGAGGGTTGGACTGTGAAGAAAGCTGAGCACCGAAGAATCGATGCTTTGGAACTGTGATGTTGGAGAAGACTCTTGAGGGTCCCTTGGACTGCAAGGAGGTCCAACCAGTCCATCCTAAAGGAGACCAGTCCTGGGTGTTCATTGGAAGGACTGATGCTGAAGCTGAAACTCCAGTACTTTGGCCACCTCATGCGAAGAGCTGACTCACTGGAAAAGACTCTGATGCTGGGAGGGATTGGGGGCAGGAGGAGAAGGGGACAACAGAGGATGAGATGGCTGGATGGCATCACCGACTCGATAGACATGAATCTAAGTGAACTCTGGGAGTTGGTGATGGACAGAGAGGCCTGGTGTGCTGCAGTTCATGAGGTCACAAAGAGTCGGACACGACTGAGTGGCTAAACTGAAATGAACTGAAAGCTTTTTTCTGTGGAGGAGGGTGTGGCAACCGACTTCAGTATTCTTGCCTGGAAAATCTCATGAACAGAGGAGCCTGGTGGGCTACTGTCCATGGGGTCACAAAAGTCAGACAGGACTGAAGTAACTGAGCACACACGAAGTCTTGCTATTGAAAATGAAAGCCTGGACCAGCATCATCAGTCTCATCAGGGAGCATGTAGACTTACTGAATTATAATCTTAAGTTTAACAAAATTCCCAAGTGATTCAGATGCATATTATATCTTGAGAATCACTGACCTGATCAATGAAATAGTTCACTGTTTCACAGAACTGGAAGGTAGGTTGCAGCTTCCCAGGCAACATCTGTCTAATTTTCTTAGCTTCCTACTCATCTTCCTGAGAACGCTGCCACAACTGTGGACATCATGCCTTCACATGACCTTGTTCAAAGACAGGAAGAGTGGTTTCCCTGTTTGTGTCTCTTTTTGACAGGAAGGAATATCTTTCACAAAGTCCCCGAAGGCAAACCTCTCAGGTGTAATTGGCCCCTGCCTGGTGATTCCATTAGCAAGAGGGATGGAACAGTCTAGATTGGCTAAGATATAGCAGCATTCATTCTGGGGCTAAAGTGGGGTCAACCTTCCTGGGCTCACAAGCACACTGGGTTAAGGCTCTTCCACTGAGAAAGGAGAGGAGAAAGTGGGACGACAGATGGGCTAAGACATCCACAGTGACTGCTAAAACTACTTTGCTTTTTCTGGTTCTATATCCAACAAAGACAAGCCTTGAGATTCACAAAGGATACCACAGGAATCCATTTCTGTGATAATGACTGTAATTTGAATGTCAAATAAAAGCCTTTTTTTAAGACTTATAAGAATGCATTGTCTCTTTGTATGATCTTTTTATAAACACAATGTGCTACACAGTGTGACAATACAGAAGTATTTTTTTGTTTTTTGCGCTGTCGTGCCTGTTATTTGTACATTGAGCAAATAAGAGTAAATATTCTCTCAAATTTAATTTGAAGATAGTATACAGTGAAGAAGATAGCAGGATGTTTGTATTGAGTAAGCTCCGTTCTCATAATATTTTAAATCTCCTAAAACAAACAGCTTGACATAGCTTACTTTTGAAAGTATTTTGTGCTATAATGAAATGAGTTTATAGAGTTAACTAATTTAGCCAACAAACACTGAAAACTTACCATGTCCACGCATTCTAATTGTAGGTTTATTGAGATTAATGAAATAGCCAAGATCAGGGACCTTGTAATTGCACGAAAAGACAGAATAAATAAACAATCAACAATTAGAAAACCACCACTCAGAGAAAAGGAAAAGTGACATAAATTAAAATAACAGAGTGTTGAGGTAAGGAATAGACTTAATTAGACAAAACAAAAGTTTAGAGAAAGTCTTCATAAAATGACATTTAAGTTAAAATTTAGAAGGTGGGGTCTGCAGACTATGCCACCTGTTTTAATGTACCCTGAGTTAAGCAAGTTTTTTTACATTAAAATTTTTTAAGAAAAAAAGAATACTTCATTACACAGCAAAATTATATAAAATTCAAACATCAGAATCCATAAATGAAGTTTTATTGCAACATAACAATGCTCTTTCATTAAAAGCTTTTGCTCTACAATGACTGAACAGCTGCAACAGAGACTATACGATGCAAAAGCCAAGTTATGTTTACTATCTGGCCCTTTACAGAACTTTGTCCATCCTTACATAGAGATAAGCAGAATTCAGTCATAGGAGGAGGCAGCAGAAAGGTATTTCAGGCTGAGGAAGGAGCATGCTCAGAAGTTCTCAAAGAAAGCAAACCAAGTAAGGGAGCCATAGAGACAAGTTGGAACACAGAAAGAAATTGAAGAGGAGAGACGGCCAGGGGCCAAGGCGTGTAAATTCCTCATGTCATCCAAGTGTGACTACCATTAAGTGCAAGCGGAACCCTGTGATGGATTTTAAGTAAGGAATTATTCGATTGCTTATATTTTAAAAAGATCATCCTGGCTTTATGTGGAAACTTTATTAGAAGAAAGCCACAGAAAACGGAACTCCAAATGGAAAGTGACTTAGTGGTAAAGGCCAGGGAAGACGTGATCGTGGCTTGGTCAGTGAACGGCTGCTTACAAATCCTTGGAGAAGCTCAGAAGTTAAGCATAAGCATTTAGACACTTCCTGGAACATTTGTTATTTCTGTGACATATGAGAATTTGAACAGGAGATTGGTCTCCTGGAATAGGGTGGAGACCAACTCAGTTTCTGTGGAAACTATGTGGTAAGTTGCATGTACTGGGAACTGCAGACCAGGTACAGATAGAAGGACCATGTTGTACAACATGTGATATGTTAGGGTGATTACTCAAGTGGAGCCAAAAAGTGGAGAAAATAATGGAGAAAGTATAAGCAGTTATCCATTTATGTCCTATGCTCTGGACTTCATAAAACTATGACAGGTTACATTTGAAAGTTAGCATTTCCTTCACCATTAAGAAAGAAAAAAAACAGAGGGGGAGGGTAGAAGAGAAAGGAAGGAAAGAAGGTGGAAGGAAGGAAGGAATAAAAACTATAAAGGTGTCTTCTTTGGAACTCTGTCATGACATGACTTCTTGTTCTTTTACTTTAGTTATGCCTCAAACAGCTTTAGACGGTCTCTTCTGTTCAGAGAAATAGATTTAATTATTTTACCTTAATTCATAAGGAAAAAAAAAACAGTGAAGCTTCATAAATAATTTGCAAAGTTGTATGTATATTGCATTTTTGGCTTATTTTCCCATTGTATAATTGTGAGAATTTCAGACTGAATATGCACATATTTGGGACACAGAATGCTGAAATTCTTACACATTATTGTTGGAAAAACGCTGGTTAAAAACCATTTGAAATGATCATACTCATTCTTGCAATAGGGTTACTCATATCGACTTCTCTATCAGTAAAACCTTGTCACAATAGAATATGTCAGGGCCAACTCCTGAAGATTCTCTTTAAGAAATGTATTTTTTAAATGGAATTGATAATAATAGCACATTCAGCACATCGCATAGATGTGTGCTTTTATCGTTGTTAGTATGCTGAGCACAGTGTCAAAGTTAATGGGCAATTCATTTGAAGTTTAGAATTTTCAGCAGAAAGTAAAGGAGGTTAATTGATTTATACTAACACAGATAAAGGGACTTTTGTGCAGTCATGAATTGGTTAAAGCAAATTTGTCTAAGCATGCTTCTAACCAGGAAAGATATTAAACACTGTATGTCAAAGTAAGGTTCTGAATGTGAGTTGAGAAGAATGCTCTATATTTCAATATAATATGGGGTACATAGAAAAAAAAGAGCATTGGATTAAAATTCAGAAATCTAGAATTCCCCTCTATAGTTTCTTAATCATGAGACTTTGAGAAGGTTCTTTTAAATTCATTGGACCTCAGTTTTTTCAACAGGAAGATGGGGTAATTTTATTTAGTCTGTTTAAATTGCAATGATCTAATGTAGCTAACTGAGATAATGATTGAAAACATACCTTGAAAATTATTTCCACACTATTATAAAAAATGAACTCGTTAAAACAAGCTCCTAGAGTCGGTATAGTTACTAATCTACCGCAAGAAAAAAAGGAAAGCTATTCCAGGCACAAAGGTCATTGAAATCTTTCCATGGGTGTCTGGGGAGGAACAGAGGCATATAAATCATCTCCTACCTACAACGTCACTGTTTCTTCTCATGCTGACTTTGGAATTGGAAAGGTTGCCCCATCTCCAAGTTAAGCTCAACTCTCAGACATAAGACAGATGAAGCAGGTTATCAGCAGCTAGCACAGGGAGGCCAGCTTATAACTTTTCAGTTTACAACAGGATCATTCCAGAATTCCACCATAAATCTGGACACATGTATTTTGCATAACTTGTGTTTTTATATAGCTTCTATTTTTAAGCATATATATGGAGTGGGGAAGTGAGGATTTAAAAAGCACCATCTTGTATTGTGTTGTCGCTCTCTGTACCCCACTGGGAGCAAAAGACAGAACAGATGCTGAAACCAAACCTGTGTAAAAATCAGGACTTTGGGCCAGAAGCTAAAACACTCTTACATTTAAATAGGAATCACAAATCTTTTCTGAGGTGATCTGGGTTATAAAGAAAACAGAAACCCTCCTTCTTAAAAAACCATAAGAAATAAAATGCTATCTTTCCAGCTGAGGTTACAGATGTTTGTGACCTTAGAGCTGGCAGCAATGGAAAAATCATGTCGAGCTTCAATATGTTATTCACGTGGTAGTTTTTCCAAAGGAATAAACGTGCATGTGATTCTGATGACCTCATGTGAGATATCAAGGTGTTACCTTAGAGTGGAAGACCAGCAGCTCTTTCTGGAAACCTCTCACAGGCAGAATGCTAAAGATATTGCCCACATCATATAAATTACACAGGGCTTTCCAAACTTATAGCTGCTTGCTTTTAACTAAAGCTAAAGCCAACCTTGGCTGTAGAACTTTTGCTGTTTTGACCTCCGATAGCAGCAAAAGCAAGGCATGGATATTGACTTTCCAAGAAAGTGAGCAGGAAGTACTTTCCAGTGAGATTATCCTCGAGGGATATTAAATAGTATAGAAGAAACATATATATTTATGTTGCATCTGTAAATACAAAGTTCCTCTGGGACAAATCAAGTAGACAATTAAGTGTTTGGAAAACAGAAAGCAGACACACGTATAGAGTCATTACACATAATGAAAATTAGGAAGAGTAGAATAACGATAAACTGAAATAGGCTTGTCTAGCCTAGATGCAAACAGTAGCAAAAGTCTGGAAGCATTTATCTTTTCTTTGATTAATTTTTACCTCTCTCAGTACGTTTTAAAATGATGCCTCTAAAGCCATTTCTTGAGACAAAAGATAGAATCCTGAAACTCATATTACAGTTTCAGAAAAATTAGCTTTCCCCAACAGTCTAAGCACTTAAAATTTTTTTAAATAGTTTTGAAAGATAATACAAATATTTAATATATATTCAAAATATATATCTTTGGAAGATAACATAAATATTTGATATATACTTTTAAATATAATGAGGCTTCTCTGGCGGCTCAGAGGTAAAGAATCTGCCTACAGTGCCTGAGACCTGGATTCAAAGATTGGGTCAGGAAGATCCCCTGGAGAAAGAAGTGGCTACCCACTCCAGTATTATTGCCTGGTGAATTCCACGGACAGGAGCCTGGTGAGTTCCAAAGAGTCGGACATGACTGAGTGACTAACACTTTCACTTTAAAATATAATATATATCCAGAATCTGCTATATAAATATATATATACTCACATGTATTTTGGCCAAAATATGTAAAAGCTGTCATGCACACTTGTATAAGCAGTGGATAACTGACACAATTTTTCCAGCTGACCCAAGTAGCTGTCCATGGACATCTCATATGTTTGAATTTTTTCCAGCTTGGTCCTTGTGCTGGTAATGCTCAGTGTAATAGTCAAGATATAGCTCCCTTGACTACAGTTGTAATAAAAGCAATAAGAAAAAGAATATTCAACCAGACATGTATTATTTCAAATAATATAGCTTTGTTACTTTCTAAAAAAAATCAGTTGAATCATCTTAATGCCTGTGAACAATGATGACTAGCTTAATTCCAAGAGATATTTTTCAAGGGATAATTTCAAGAGACTAGCTTTTAACAGTTATACGGTATTGATAGACTTCATTCACATTTTTACCTGCTGTTAAGTCAGTATATAGGGAAAACTATAAAACATACACCCTTTCACTTTATTTAAAATAGCATTTGCTTTAAATTATGAAGGAATAATGTATTTGTTTATATGTTACACTACAACTATTTGATTTGTTATCAGTTTTAACCAGTGGAAAGAAATCCTGGGCAGCATAACTCAAAGACTCTGTTTTTATTAAGAGTTCTCACATTTTAGCCTTGTGGTCTCTAGTCACTTGATGTTGCCTAACTTTCATTTTTCCTCCTTGTACCTATGATTTTGAACTAATATCCCCTCCTCTCTTTTAGGAACTTGTGTGATTACGCACTTTCTTACTTTAGTCTTTAGAATCTTTATTTCTATTGGTTTTTCCCCATGTTCTCCTAAATATGCTTCTATGTCTCCTTTGCTGAAAATATACAAACCAACTCATATATTCACAAGCAAAAACTAACAAAATGTTTTCCTTGATCTTATCTCCTCATAACTTACCATCTTGTCTCTCTCTAACAGCCTCAAATTCTTTCCTCAAACGCTCTATGGGCATCAAAAACATGTTGGCACTACATGGAATGCTTAGCATATATCTTGTCCAGTGACCTGGGATTCCATCCCCAGGTTAAATACTCCAGAGAAACTTTCACACTTGGGCAACAGGTGACATATAAGAATTTTCAGAGCTATATTGTTGGTAAAGAAAATTCTAGAAATAAGACAAATGTCTAATGGATGGATAAAGAAATTCTGATATATTTTACACTGGACAGCTATACAATAATAACAATTAATTGACCTCAGCTGCAAGAATAAGCCTGGATGACTCTCAAAACATGTTAAATGAAATTTTAAAAAATCATGAAATAATATATGTAATAAGATTGCATTTATATAAAATTCAGAAACTAACAAAAGTTAACGATATACAAATTAAAGTTTGCATGTCTCCTCAGACAACACATTTCCTTGTGCTAGACAAGAGTCCACTTTCAGACCCTGGAACGGGTCCCACTTCCTGCAACAATGCTAGTGATAAAGAACCCATCTGCCAGTGCAAGAGACATGAGAGACACCGGTTCAACCCCTGGGGCAGGAAGATTCCCTGGAGGAGGACATGGCAACCCACTCCACTACTCTTGCCCGAGAATCCCAAGGACGGAAAAGCCTGATGGGCGGCAGCTCACAGGGTTGCAAAGATTTGGACACGACTGAAGTGACTTAGCATGCATGTACCCATTCTTATGTTGGGGTTCCTTGGTGGCTCAGATAATAAAGAATCTGCGTGCAATGCAGGAGACCCAGGTTTGATCCCTGGATGGGAAAGAAACCATAGAGAGGGAAATGGCTACCCACTCCAGTATTCTTGCCTGGAGAACGCAATGAATAGAAGAGTCTGGTTGGCTACAGTCCATGGGGTTGGAAAAAGTCAGACACAACTGAATGACTAACACTTTCACTTTTTCATAGATATATTAATAATAGAAAGCAAGACAAGTAAATAACATGCANTGTTTATATGTTACACTACAACTATTTGATTTGTTATCAGTTTTAACCAGTGGAAAGAAATCCTGGGCAGCATAACTCAAAGACTCTGTTTTTATTAAGAGTTCTCACATTTTAGCCTTGTGGTCTCTAGTCACTTGATGTTGCCTAACTTTCATTTTTCCTCCTTGTACCTATGATTTTGAACTAATATCCCCTCCTCTCTTTTAGGAACTTGTGTGATTACGCACTTTCTTACTTTAGTCTTTAGAATCTTTATTTCTATTGGTTTTTCCCCATGTTCTCCTAAATATGCTTCTATGTCTCCTTTGCTGAAAATATACAAACCAACTCATATATTCACAAGCAAAAACTAACAAAATGTTTTCCTTGATCTTATCTCCTCATAACTTACCATCTTGTCTCTCTCTAACAGCCTCAAATTCTTTCCTCAAACGCTCTATGGGCATCAAAAACATGTTGGCACTACATGGAATGCTTAGCATATATCTTGTCCAGTGACCTGGGATTCCATCCCCAGGTTAAATACTCCAGAGAAACTTTCACACTTGGGCAACAGGTGACATATAAGAATTTTCAGAGCTATATTGTTGGTAAAGAAAATTCTAGAAATAAGACAAATGTCTAATGGATGGATAAAGAAATTCTGATATATTTTACACTGGACAGCTATACAATAATAACAATTAATTGACCTCAGCTGCAAGAATAAGCCTGGATGACTCTCAAAACATGTTAAATGAAATTTTAAAAAATCATGAAATAATATATGTAATAAGATTGCATTTATATAAAATTCAGAAACTAACAAAAGTTAACGATATACAAATTAAAGTTTGCATGTCTCCTCAGACAACACATTTCCTTGTGCTAGACAAGAGTCCACTTTCAGACCCTGGAACGGGTCCCACTTCCTGCAACAATGCTAGTGATAAAGAACCCATCTGCCAGTGCAAGAGACATGAGAGACACCGGTTCAACCCCTGGGGCAGGAAGATTCCCTGGAGGAGGACATGGCAACCCACTCCACTACTCTTGCCCGAGAATCCCAAGGACGGAAAAGCCTGATGGGCGGCAGCTCACAGGGTTGCAAAGATTTGGACACGACTGAAGTGACTTAGCATGCATGTACCCATTCTTATGTTGGGGTTCCTTGGTGGCTCAGATAATAAAGAATCTGCGTGCAATGCAGGAGACCCAGGTTTGATCCCTGGATGGGAAAGAAACCATAGAGAGGGAAATGGCTACCCACTCCAGTATTCTTGCCTGGAGAACGCAATGAATAGAAGAGTCTGGTTGGCTACAGTCCATGGGGTTGGAAAAAGTCAGACACAACTGAATGACTAACACTTTCACTTTTTCATAGATATATTAATAATAGAAAGCAAGACAAGTAAATAACATGCACAAAATTCATAATAGTAATTGCATATATAATAAATGTTGAATATGTTGTGTGTGTGTGTGTGTGTGTGTGTTGAAGAAAGGGGAAAAGATACACAAGAATAGGAGCACAGTCTGCTTCAAAATGATTGGCAATATTCTATTTCCAATAAGGAGGTGAGGTGGTTAAGCGTATGAACGTTTTATCGAATTTTTGTGGGTATGGTCTATTTCACAATTTAAAAACTCTGGTCTGACTTGTTTCTATCCCTTTATATATTTCTCAGCCATTTCTTTCCAATTTCTTATGCCCCACACCAAGTTTTGATAGCTAATATTCTCATATTCTGAGTCCCGTCTTAGTTGTTTCTTCTAAGGGAGGTCTTCCTTGATCTGAAGTAGGTCAGCTCCTGTATTATATTCGCCCATACCGTCTTGTCCTTAGCCTTTCTTAACACTTAACTTACTTGTTAAATACCTGTTTACTCCTTCAGGCTCTATCCACACTCCATTAAGGAACACAGTACTTAACACAAAAGCTGACACAAAATGAACGATCAATAAATACTTCTTGAGTTGAATCATTCTCTTTTGGAGTAAGCTTCTTATAGGAGTAGTTTGTCATCATCACGGAAGTTTTTCAGGTCAAATTTATTCTTCGTTACTGTCGAATATGACTTCTGTCTTCACACATCAGCTGTATCTGCTTTCACAGAGGTCACCAGTGACTTCATTAATAGCCTTTAGTTAGTCTAAGTCCTTAACCAATTTGACCTCTCTGGGATATCTGATACTCCTAAAGAGAGCATTTGGTAACTTGCTTAACCTTTGCCGAATGTTTCGTATGTGTCAGAAAATGGGAAAATGCTGCCTTTAGATTCCACGACACCGCTTCCAGCTAGGTCCTCCCCTTCTCCTTGAGCTCTGCTTGCTGCCTTGCTTTCAGGAATTTTCCCCAGCACTTGGCTCTACCGGTTCTAAAATACTCTTACTGATGATTCTCTCTTACTTCAGCTCATCATCGTTCGTGGGTGTGCAGTGTGTTTAGTCGCACAGTCCTGTCCAACTCTCTGCGACTCATGAGCTGTAGCCTGCCGGGTTCCAATGTCCATGAGGATTCTCCAGGCAAGAATACTGGAGTGGGTTGCCATGGCCTCCTTCAGGGGATCTTCCCAACTCAGAGATCCAAACCAGGTCTCCCACATTGCAGGCGGATTGTTTACCAGCTGAGCCACTAGGGAAGCCCAGGCATCAGTTCTTAAACTATTACAATACCCTCCTTGCTGCCCACCACATTTGCTCCCACACCAAGGCAGCTTACATACTTACCTGCCTTTAAAAAATCCACTGTAGGACTTCCTTGGTGGTCCAGTGCTTAAGAATCTTCCTACCAATATAGGGGACATGGGTTCGCTCTCTGATCCAGGGGGAGGAGTCCACATGCTGCAGGGCAACTAAACTCGGCGCTGCAAATAGGGAAGCCTGTGCGCCTAGAGCCCATGCTCCTGCTACGAGAAGTACATGCACCACGAGGAAGCGTAGGCCCTGTGTAGCAGCGAAGACCCAGCCCAGCCAAAATAAATAAGCAATAAACTAATTTTAAAAATTAAACAATTTAAAAAATCCATTCTTGTTTCCTGCTTCAAATGTTGTAATTTCCTCTTGCTAGTCACAAAATCCAGCTTAAATTCATGCTCAAATCATAGGGCCTTTCACAATATCTCACAGATATCTCTGCAGCATCACCTTCAGGTGTTCCCCATTTTACCAACTGCCCAACTGCCCCCAAATTATGTGAAAATTTGTAACACATCCTAAAAGCGGAGACATTACTTTGCCAACAAAGGTCCATCTAGTCAAGGCTATGGTTTTTCCAGTGGTCATGTATGGATGTGAGAGTTGGACTGTGAAGAAGGCTGAGCACCGAAGAATTGATGCTTTTGAAGTGTGGTGTTGGAGAAGACTCTTGAGAGTCCCTTGGACTGCAAGGAGATCCAACCAGTCCATTCTGAAGGAGATCAGCCCTGGGATTTCTTTGGAAGGAATGATGCTGAAGCTGAAACTCCAGTACTTTGGCTACCTCATGCGAAGAGTTGACTCACTGGAAAAGACTCTGATGCTGCGAGGGATTGAGGGCAGGATGAGAAGAGGGCGATCGAGGATGAGATGGCTGGATGGCATCCCGGACTCGATGGACGTGAGTCTGAGTGAACTCCGGGAGTTGGTGATGGACAAGGAGGCCTGGCGTGCTGCGATTCATGGGGTCGCAAAGAGTCGGACACGACTGAGCGACTGAACTGAACTGATACTCATTCACATGAGGGGCTCTACTTATGTTACACTTTTTGCTAAAAGTTCCTTTTGCTCTGCTTCTTTATTAAGAAAATTCCAATCTCAATGGTCCTAAATTGGAGAAGCCAGGGGAAAGTGGGGGAGAGCCAAGAAACAATTTAAAAATCTAATAAAAAAGGATATCACACCCCTTGTCATACAAATACTTGCATGCACAACTTAACATAGAATTTCATGAAATTTGTGCTACCTTATCTATTTTTCATGAATGCAAATAAGTCACATGAGTTGAATGTGAAAATATTATGTAAATGCGAGGTACTCGTCCTCCTTCCATTGAAAAGAGAAAAATCTTGCCATGCATTTGATTACCTATAAATAGAACCCACATTACATGGTTCCCAAGGAATTTGGAATAAATGTGAAAGTTTAGATTGGTCACGTTTTAAAAATAGATGATACAGTCTTTGTCCAGGTCTGTAGTATATTAAGCAGACGGCCATCTCATGAAAGGGTACACACACTCCCTAAAGTCAAATTAGAGGGATGATTAGAGACTGCTAAGAGTAGTGAGGGTCAGAAGATAATCACCTGAGGAAAGCAAAAATGCATGAGATTTGGAAGGCTAGAGGAAAATATCATACAGGGGTGATAAGCCACCATCTCTCTCAACAATTCTAGCCTCTAAGTACAACAATTAACCACTCTACAAACATGTACCAAGAATTACCCCAAGTTAGACTTTGTGCTAGACGCTAAGAGACACAAAATAATTAAAATGGTCTCTAATCTTGAGGGTGAGCATTCTTTCTCTAATCTTGAGGGTGAGCATTCTTTCCGTATAGTTTTCTATAAGATACGTTAAGTGAACGGTTTATTTCTCACCCCCGCATATACATGCTAACATTCATTTAAAGGAGACAGGCTGGTGCTACATACAATATGAGTTGGAACACCAGTGTCATCAACTCTGGTTACATTGTGCTGGGCATGTGTGCTTGCTTGCTCAGTCATGTCCTACTCTTTCTGACCCTCATGGACTGTAGCCCACCAGGCTCCTCTGTCCATGGAATTCTCCAGGCAAGAATACTGGAGTGGGTTTCTATTCCCTTCTCCAGGAGAACTTCCTGGCCCAGGAATTGAACCCAGGTCTCCTACATTGCAGGCAGATTCTTTACCATCTGAGCCATCAGGGAAGCCCTTGGTTACTTTAATGAGTTTGAAATAAAAAAGGTTACCAAGAGAAGATAGCATAAATGAAGATAGCACAACAAAACCTGCTAGGAAACAACAAGTACACTTCTTCCACAAAAGCGTGACATGAAATATTCAATCTTACTCACACAGACAAGCTACTAATTATGACTTTAAGTGACACTTACTGCATTAAGTGTCAAGAGGTCTCTAACAGCCAATTAATTAGGCAAAAGGAAACACTGACTGGTTTGAAGAGAAGGTAACTCTGAGTTGCACCAGCAGTCTCTACTTTCTGAAGTATTCCACAGCAACAGTCCTCACCCCTGAGAAATGCTGTGCGCATTTTGGAAGAAATGTTCTCATCACTGAGCAATTAAACCACAGAATGTTTTACTACATCTTAGAGGAAAAATGTGTTCACTGAAACTGAAACTGAACATATACAGTTTTCTAAGCTAGATTTCACATTTTTGATACTTTGCATAACAAAATAAAGCATAAGCACTTTGAAAGTGAGGCTAGAAAAAAATAGGTTATGAAACAGTAGCTAAAAATCAAATGTGTCCTTCTTGTTAAGCAGTTTTGAAATGTCTTTTTGCTTAATATTAAATGCAACTCTGAATTTCTGAGTCTCTTTTTGTATTTTATTATTTCCTTAACGTTAAAAGCAACACAATCAGCTTTACACAAAAACTCTATAGCATAGTGAATATTCTCAGAACAGGAAAAAATACATACATACCTGTGGTTCTTTATCATTATATTTAGCCACACTTACCTCCAGAGAGGAAATATTGTGAGTGGGTATGAGAGAGTGTGTAGCCACAAATCCAAAGAAAAATTAACTTCTCAGGGTGATTTTCTTTTTCAAAACCATGGGAAATGTCCTTTGGATAGTATTATACCTATACCTTGGAGAAGGAAATGGCAACCCACTCCAGTGTTCTTGCCTGGAGAATCCCAGGGATGGGGGGAACCTGGTGGGCTTCCATCTATGGGGTCGCACAGAGTCGGACACGACTGAAGCGACTTAGCAGCAGCAGCATACCTATACTTTTCTGAAAAAAAAACAAATATAATCTAGCTTCAGTTGTGTTATATATATCAGCTTTAAAAAAGCAGGTGAAAGGAAGAAATAGGTAAAATGGAATTTACTATTTTAAATGACTATGAAGTCTTCGATTTTACAAAAGACGTGATGTTCATTTAGCTTTTACANATACCTATACTTTTCTGAAAAAAAAACAAATATAATCTAGCTTCAGTTGTGTTATATATATCAGCTTTAAAAAAGCAGGTGAAAGGAAGAAATAGGTAAAATGGAATTTACTATTTTAAATGACTATGAAGTCTTCGATTTTACAAAAGACGTGATGTTCATTTAGCTTTTACAGTAGTAAGAAGTATGGAATTTTAATCTCAATTATACCATTGAGGAAGATAGGCAAGTCTTGAGGGAGCTAAGCAAGTGGCTTAAGGTCAAATATTTAACAGGTGTCAGAGTTAGGGTTTTACTATGCAAAGTCCAGTACACTAACTCATTTAGCATGGTAACTGAGAATCTCATCAAGATAGGGAAAAATATCTCTTCAAGAATGGGAAAAATATTAGTCCTCTTAAAAAAAACTCAAAATGAACAATCCATGAGGACAAATCACCTAATATAATTTCCAAGAATGAGAAACAGCACGATACCCTATTTGTTTTCCTCAGAGTACACCCCTCCCTCCCGCCCAGCCACATAGCCAGGATACTCT